>JAQOWM010000125.1:497500-615000 GCA_029041755.1 Resseliella maxima
TGTATAAATGTATGACTCAGTGTTGTACACAGACATGCCAACGTTTATTTGCTGCGACGGAAAAACGTTCGTCTACATTTGCTCTATTTACTCAACGATTGTTTCACCACGAACCATAGACGGTCTTCTTCATACCATTCAAAAGTGGTTAAATGGTTTTCAACTTGCTTCAATTTATTTGCGGTTACTATCATCTTCTCCATGAAACAGACGAAAATGTCTGTTTTATTTTCTCTATTCAAATTGTTGTCAAATCCATAACCAAGTTTATATGTGTGTCATTGTGCGAGTTGTGTTTGTTTGTTTTTTTTTTTTAGCAATGGCTATATATTCAAATCATCTTTTTTGGCCCCGAGCGAAAATGAAAAGTTTTTCAGCATTTCGACAAAAAGTGGTATTAAGTTAAATAGTTGAACCAATTCTAATTACTATCATTATATTATGAATTGTTTCATTTTAACCGCAGAAAAGTATCACATTTTACATTTTATTTTTGGGCGGAAAATGAGTGACCACTAAGTTTGATTATGAGTCGAGTTAGCCTGAAGGGTCATACTACCTAAGTCGCGCGAATTAAGGTCGCAAATGAGATTTGCATGAGAATTTTTCTGCGAGCGAAATTCGTTTTTTTGTACGAACAAAATTCGTTTTGAAATATGAATTTTGGTCGCGCGACTAAAATTCGTTTTTATTTACCATAACGGGGGAACATCAGACAAAGGACAAATTTCGGGAATGAGGATAGACAAAGTGGAGTTTTCGGTACAAATAGTGTTGCGACCAAAATTTGATTTTGTCAGAGACCTTAATTCGTTCCGAACAACGAATTATAGTCGCAATTTTTTTTGCGACCAAAATTCGATTTTGTCAGCGACCTTATTTCGCGCGACTTAAGTAGTATGACCCTTATGAAATATGGTAAAAACCAATGGTCACGTATTGCATCATTGTTACATCGAATATCAGCAAAACAATGCAAAGCCCGTTGGTACGAATGGTTGGAAAAAAAGAATGGTCACGAGAAAAGGATGAACGCTTATTACATTTAGCCAAATTGATGCCAACACAATGGCGTACAATTTCACCAATTATTGGCCGAAAAGCCGCTCAATGTTTGGATCGTTACGAATATTTGCTGTAAGTTTTATTTAGAAGTTTTTTGAATGAAAATCTTAATTTAAATGTAAACGTTTAAAATCATTTTGATTACTGACAACACGAAATTTTCCATTGTAGTGATCAAGCTCAACGAAAAGAAGAGGGTGAAGATATTGCTGATGATCCACGAAAATTGAAACCAGGTGAAATTGATCCAAATCCAGAAACAAAACCAGCAAGACCCGATCCAAAGGGCATGGATGAAGATGAATTGGAAATGTTGTCGGAAGCAAGAGCCCGTTTAGCAAATATACAAGGTAAAAAGGCAAAGAGAAAGGACCGTGAAAAGCAATTGGAAGAAGCACATCGATTGGCATCATTACAAAAGAGAAGGGAATTACGTGCTGTAAGAAAATTATTTTGATTAACGAAAAATTGAATTTTTTTTTTGTTTGGTTTCGTTTTGAAATTGAATTAATTTGTCGAAATTTGTTTTCAACAGGCTGGTATTGGCAGTGGAAATCGTCGTCGAGTCAAAGGAATCGATTATAATGCTGAGATTCCATTTGAAAAAACGCCGGCGCTTGGTTTTTACGATACAAGCGAAGAGCATGTTGAGAAAATTGAACATAATTTCAATAAAATGCGTCAACAAGATTTGGATGGTGAATTGCGTAGCGAAAAAGAGGAGCGTGAACGTAAAAAAGATAAAGCAAAATTAAAAGCAAAATAAAGAATGGCATGCGAACATTATGTAAGGAGAATGTTAAAAAAACACTTAATTTGAATACGAACTTGAACTGAACTTATTTATTTGAAAAAAAAAAAAAAAAAAAAATAGAAATAATAGTTAATAACATGCATGGCAATTTTAGGTCTGTAATTTTTTTTTTGTCCGCAGACAAATCGGCGGCTAAATTCAACAAAAGTAATTTATTATGATTAAATTATAAATTATGGTCTCCATAGAATCGACAAATGCGTGTTACATTTAATATTTTTGCATTAATTCAATCGGCATTTTTTTTTTTTTTTTTTTTGCTTCTTTCTCTTCGACATTTTTCATTAACTGCAATTTGAAATATGGTCACAATTGAAGAGACATGATTAAGAATTTTTTATTCTGAAATCGAATTCTTGAGTGATCCGCGTTTATTTGCTGGTTGATTACAATTACTTATAAATAGCATTCAAGAAACAGACAAACAGACAACATTTTACAAATATTTCGATAACAATGTAGTGATCAATGGAATAATCCATAATTAAAATTAGCAATTTTTTTTCTTTCCAAAATTGAATGAATTCAAAGCAACGCAATGAATTATGTCGCATGAAATTCATCAATGTGATACAAGTTGAACAAGATGACGAAAATCGTAGTCACTTTAATGTAATAAAAGAACATTTCAATTTTGAAAGTATTCAAAACACAACACGAACTATTGCCATCCCATCCAGTAATCGTGCAAAGATGGCGATTAGAGCTGTTCACGAACATGAATTGTTCGTGTTCGTTCGTGTTCGTTCGTGTTCGTTCGTGTTCGTTCGTGTTTGTTCGAGATTTAACACGAACGAACTCGAACAATATTTTCTTTATCTCGAACAACTCGAACCGAACATGAACGAACACGAACACCAAAATTGGAACTTGAAGTGTTCGAATTTTGTTCGTAGTCCATTGCCACAAAATGAAGGCAAAAAACGCTTCACAACAGAAAAAATCCAACGTTTGGTCACATCACCAAATATTTTAACTTCACCAGCCAATAATACAATACTGGTTGTACCACCACCAAAGTCAGCATCTTGAGATTTAGCAATTATAAAGTTTATAATATAAACAGTGTTTTAGAAGCTGGGTGAACAATATCAACTGCTGCAAATAATCCCAGAAATTACAGCAATTTATTCTTAATGAGAAAGCGTTAATGCGAAGTCGCTTTAGCAAAGAAATTCATGTTTCTTACGCCATCTCTACGAGTATGGTGTGCATTTAAATGAATATCAAACAAAATTGTGATAGTTCTAAACAGTGGATTTTCATGCCGTGGGCAAATACATTAATGTACGATGGCATAAGTCATACGACGTTACATTGCAAACGATCTCTATCATATATACACTGAATTGCACATACACCATTACGGAATGCAAACGACAAATCGTATCTTTTTGTCGTTTCCGTTGGTATAGTCAGTATACATTGATAAATCGTATAGATGGTGTCAGTGTCTTGAAATCAAAGCTCTCCTCTTGTAAAAACATACAACAAATGCCACATTGGTTAATGAGCATATTACTTTTATGTTGTTCATACAAAATGCAAGTCCGAGCAAGCTTTGTTACGTGTGTTGAATGAATAGAAGTACAAAAATTGACAGCAAACGCCATCTAATGGCCGATTGATCTGCTGAGTTGATTTGTTCGGTCGTTCAATTGATATTTGAATTGAACGTTCATTTGAACTTTGAACGACCGGAACGACCGAACAAATCAACTCAGCAGACCAATCGGCCGATAGATGGAATTAAAACCCGTCATATTCTAACAAAACCTGCTCGTGCAAGTCAATGAAATTGAGATTTAATCGAACACGAACGAACTCGAACAATATTGTTTTTTTCTCGAACAACTGGAACCAAACACGAACGAACACGAACATCGAAATAGGAATATTATCGAACTCGAACTGTCCGAGTTCAGTTCGTGAACAGCTCTATATGTGACAACATGGTTCATCGAAGTCGCCTTTTCGCAAAACTCATCATACCAGAAACATATGAAAACCATCAATGTTCACAGCGAACTTTTTTTTTTTCCAAAACATTTTTTTTTTATGAAAATTAGTCAGACAATGGTATTTGTATGATTATATCCGAGTGGATATATTTACAGTGTGAATTTATATATATTCTTGATAGTGTGTTTAGCACGCAACAAGCGTAGAACGAAGTGTGTGCTTAGTAGGCTACGCATAAACAATGTATTGTTTTTGTGTGAATATTTCACAGACTTTGTGCTACGCGTGTTGGGTGTTACGCACACAATCAAGAATATATATGAATTTAAACTGTGAATATAACCACTCGCATATATTCATAGATATACCATTTACTGAAATTAGTTATAGAAAGGTTTTATTTTGGCAGAAATTAGTAAATTAAATTTTTTTTTTTTCATTTAATTAAAAAAGAATTTCTCATTTAAATAGTAAAATTCATTCTCATGTAATACCAAGAATGATTTTTTCATAAATAAATCTAAAAAATTACATATTTATTTAAAACTCCGAATTATAAAAAAAAAAAAAAAAAATAAAATAAAATCAGATAAATTGCATCATGTCTGGTGTTTGTTTAAACAAATAATTATTTGGAAATAATTGATTATTCAGGTGTTCATTGAATGACTGTATATTTTTTTTTTTCTGAAATTGTAGGTGGCATCCCAATGCGAACAATTTCATACTGAAAAATATTTGACATACACACAAAAAAAAAAAATTAATATAAAAAGACACTCAGTGTCTACTATATGTCACCAGACACGGTAGTGTCTTGTTCCTTAGATTTTATTTATTTTTTTGTTATTGTCAATAATTGTATAATTACCATTTATTTGAATTGAGTCTTAAAAATGACAGTTCAGAGCTATGACACTTCGCTGTAATAACAAAGGTAATATACTCTCACACACACACACACAAAACACAGTAAGCATCAATTTTTCAAAAATCAGTATAAACTTCAATTTATACCAAGTTTCATGATTTTTCAGATAAATTTACTCTCAATTGCATTTCAAAGAAGAATGAAACCCACGTTTAATTTCCAATTGATTTTTCTCAGTTATCCGGTAGGAAAAAGGCAAAAATAAATTAATTTTTGACTATAGTAAAAAAAATTTCAAGACCTATCAACTAGAGGTGTCAGTTGCCCAGACTGATCCATGGATTCCCAGGATTTGGCCTGCATTCCAAGGCTTCCTATTTGGAATTTCATATAAAAACTAGCTAATCCCCGCGATCGCTTCGCCACGCGAAAAACACATTTAAAAAAAAATTTAAACTTTAATGAATTTCATAATTGCAAAAATATCTTTATTAAATATTGAAATTTAAATTTAGTGCATAATATTCAATTTTAATTTTAATGTTAAATTTTAATTTTAATGTTAAATTTTAATTTTAATTGTTAAATTTTAATTAAATTTTTTTTTTTTCATTTTTATGTTATTTTTCGTATGCCATCGTATGCCATTTCATAGATTTACATAAAAATGGAAAAAAAAAAAAAAAAATTTTCGAATTTTGTGTGCAGACCAACGGCTTTCCGAGAGTTTCATATACGTTTCCCATGTAGATATGATGAGATAGTCAAATGCATCAATTTGACTCCCTAACCATATCTACATGGGAAACGTATATGAAACTCTCGGAAAGCCGTTGGTCTGCACACAAAATTCGAAAAAAATAATTAAATTTTTTTTTTCCATTTTTATGTTATTTTTCGTATGCCATCGTATGCCATTTCATAGATTTACATAGAAATGGAAAAAAAATTGTGTTGGTAGTCAAATTGATGCATTTGACTATCTCATCATATCTACATGGGAAACGTATATGAAACTCTCGGAAAGCCGTTGGTCTGCATACAAAATTCGAATTTTTTTTTTTTGTCCATTTTTATGTAAATCTATGAAATGGCATACGAAAAATAACATAAAAATGGAAAAAAAAAAATTAAATTATTTCATTGGTGTTGTCCGATGTCATTTTACCGCATGTTTGTATATGTACTACAACGCGGACAACACGAAAAGAAATGTGGAGAACAAATTACAACAACAAAACGGCATTTTTGGTTAAAATGAAATTAAAATCCTTGTGTACACGCACTATTGTAATTTTTTTAATTTTTTTTTTTTCTATAGCACTCTCATGAACTTTATCTTTAATTATAAAAAAAAAAAAAAAAAAAAAAATCGATGCAGGCATTCGACCTGGCATCGCGTACAAACTTGCCCCAAAGAATATTTTATATATATAGATATATATAAAATTATCTACACTAATTTTTCATGAAATTCCAAACAGGAAGCCTTGGAATGCAGGCCAAATCCTGGGAATCCATGGATCAGCCTGGGCAACTGACACCTCTAGTTGATAGGTCTTGAAATTTTTTTTACTATAGTCAAAAATTAATCGATTAAAACAAAAGAAGAGGAGAAAAAACACAGTTTTCATCATGCCGCGAATTATGATAAAAGGTGGTGTTTGGCGAAACACTGAAGTAAGTAAAACGGAGGGAATTTTATTAATGTTTGAAAATAATTCATTGCTCTCTGTATAAAATATCTAACCTCAAATAATTCTTACTAATTTCCCTCATTTTTTTTTTCGATTTGTTTGTTACCAAAAAGGATGAAATTTTAAAAGCAGCTGTTATGAAAGGGTGAAGTAAGGTCTTAAGTACTAAGGAATACTACCTAAGTCGCGCGAATTAAGGTCGCAAATGAGATTTGCATGAGAATTTTTCTGCGAGCGAAATTCGTTTTTTTGTACGATCAAAATTCGTTTTGAAATATGAATTTTGGTCGCGCGACTAAAATTCGTTTTTATTTACCATAACGGGGGAACATCAGACAAAGGACAAATTTCGGGAATGAGGATAGACAAAGTGGAGTTTTCGGTACAAATAGTGTTGTGACCAAAATTCGATTTTGTCAGCGACCTTATTTCGCGCGACTTAAGTAGTATGACCCAGCCTGAAGCTATAGCATGGCGTTAATATTGAATTGAACTATGTGTGTATGAACTGTAATATTTCTGTATAAAATCAAAAATCGACAAAACAAAAAAACGAAATGCTTTTGAGAATAAACTACTTTAGATCTACTTACTACCCATCTGCACAGCTCACAGAGTTTTTTCCGATTCACAGAGTAGTCACAGAATTTCTACAGAGTAGTGCGTATACGAAGTGTGTAAGAGAGAGAACGAAAAACAAGTTAGTAAGTGTGTGGACATTCTCTCTCATACACACACTTCAAATACGCCTTAGTCTGTGGCTACTCTGTGAATTGAAAAACACTCTGTGAGCTGCGCACATGGGTAGGTTGCTTTTTACAGACTTGAAAACATCAGAATGGAAATAAAAAAGCGTAATTTTTCTTACATTTTACATTTTTTTTCATTCAAACAATTCGCACCACCGCTATTATTCAAAGCATACATGGGCAAGGTATAGAATCGCAGGGGGGGGGGGGGGGGTAAATTCGGATTGAAATTTTGAAGAGCTAAAAAAAAAAAAAAAGTCTTCGATTTCGAAAATTGAAAAGTAAACAGTGACAGAATATAAATCGTCATATCTTTTGAAAAGTGAAAAGTAAAGTGTTTTGCGTTCAATTGTTTCAAGAACGAAGACCTTTTTTTTTTTTTTAGCTCTTCAATTTTTCAATTTTCAGAATTTCGAAATTGAAGACCTTTTTTTTTTTTAGCTCTTCAATTTGCAATTTTTGTATACAAAATTGAAGAGGGGGGGCTCCTCTCGGAGAATTTCAGGGGGGGTAAAACCCAAATACCCCCCCCCCCCCCTTGCCCATGTATGATTCAAAGAATAATTACGTTGGTTTCAGTGTGGAGAACCAACTGATGGACCTTACAAATTAAAAAGACATAAATAAGTTCCAGTCATGGCGTTCATTATTTCTGAGAATAAAGAGTCAATCAACAATTGATCGCCATAGATTTTTTCATCTTCTTGCGATATTTATGTACATTCAAAGTGTGAATTTTTTGACTGAATTAATTATGAATAAATATTTTGTTTGAATTCTAAATTTCTCGGTGATTTTATATGAGAAAAATTGAAAAAAAAAAAAACAATTCATCGTATTTACCACTTTGAGTGTGTTTGCGAAATGAACTTTTCTATTGCATGATGACCCGCGCATTTACGAATGAAATTCTTGTTATTATCTGCCGCTAAAATATCATGTTTAAAAGTTATATTTCCACTCAAAAGTTATGTTCATTTACATCTTGAAAGAGCTCAAAATTTATTCAAAGCATTGATTGCTTGAAACTTTTCTTGAAGAATCAGTACATTTTTTTTATTGTTACTTTTGTTCCATTGACAAATGACGGCAGATGTGTTTTCCCAACCGAATAAATAAATCTTTTCAGATATGTGTAGTAGAAACGAGTGGAAAAAAAAACCCAAACAATAATTAAATAATATCAACATCATATATGTATGCATAAAAAACATTCTTTAAGATTGAATTAAGTTTGAGTTAGGTTTGTCGTTGGAGTTTTGTTTTAATTTAAAGTTATTTCAATTAGTGAAATTAAATTTCCATTTTGAAAATTAATTTTCATGGTCGAAAGAATAAGCGGAAAAATTGCCATTTGAATGTAAATAATTTTCATAGAATTTATTTGCGTTCATTGTCTAATTAGGCAATGCCTTTGCATGGCAAATTGTAAGTTTCAACACATTTGGTGCGTGATTCTCCTTCGCAAATCTTCACCAATTCATTTGCAACAAAACAATTTTCAAAACGGCAAACGACTATATATTTCTTCTTTGTGATGTTGTGCTCGTCTTTTCATCACTTACGCATGAATATTTTAACAGAGAAAATAATCGTGGTTCAAGTTTGTGAAATAATGGCATTGAATTGTGTGTGTGTGTGTGTGTGCCTGCTACGGAAAATGCTGAAACTGAAACTGGAAAAGAATTTTCTTCATTGCAACATCATGATGCTATATCGCTTCTAGAACGCAGAAATTCACTGTAATTAAAATGTAAATGACAGATTTCATGGAATTGCTTGTGTGGTGTGTCTATATGTGCGGATGGTATTTTTTTTTTTCACTCTTCTTCCTCTGTATGCAATCAACGCAAGTGACTGTTGAAATGTTATTTTTCATATGTTTGTTTGTTGCAAATCGAATTATTTTCCAAGCCAAAGAGTTTACAACTTTACTGGAAATTCATCATTAAAATAGATTTATGCAAATAGCAGTTAAAATGAAAACAAATACACAAATTATGATTTTTCGAATTTAATTTTGTTTATTTTTCAAGCGTCTTTTAATTCAATGTAAAGTGTTGACTTTTTTTCATGACTTTGAATTGAAAAGCTAAACTGATTTCTGTGACAAATCTTTGAATGAATTTCATTCATTCAATGAACTACATATAAAATTCTTTCAAAATCACAAATTGCTAAGCAATTATCTTAGAATATCTGGACTTTGTGAATGATTATTTTTCTGTCTTTTAAATGACATAAATGCATTCAATACTCATTCATCTTCTTCTTTTGGAATGATGAACGCTTCAGAAGAAATTTTATCACAGGGCGATAGCAAGACTAAATTTGTAGAGTTTTTTTTTTCCAACAAACAGAGATGGATAGATAAAAACTTATATTTGCATCACTTTTTGTTCTGGGAAAAAACCATACAAAATGAGTTTTGCTATCGCCCCGTGAATTTTATTTTTAAAACAAAAATGAAATGGAAACCATTTGAAATGATAAAAAAAAGCGTCTTTCATATTATTAACTTTGAGAAAATTGAACAATGTGAAGTAAGGGAAATTCTCAGGAATTTTCTTTTAACATTTGCTCTCTAAAGTGAAAATTAATTCAAAATTAATATTGAAAATTTGAAAAAAAAAGATCTTAAGCTCAAGGAAATTATAGAACATTTTTTTCCATTTGTCTGATCACGCAATTCAAAAAAACATCTTAAATGACCGAAGACTTTCATTCTGAATGTTTTTGCCGGCGACAAAACTGTACAATCATAATTGTCGTATTAGATCTAATTTGCAAAATGCACATCTAAATAATTGCTTCGACAATGTGTTTCGTTTGCAACTCTGTTTGTGAAATTGTATCTCAAAACTTAGTTTGAATATTTGAATTCTGATAGCAAATTCGGACTCAGTGGCCCCAAAATCGTCTGGAATAACACTCAACATTTCGGTGTATTTTTCCTTTTTTTTTTTAATGTGTTGAGTAGTGTTCATTCAAGAGTTTTCAGTCTCAACAACAGATGTTTGTTCAAAGAACGTGAAAAAAAAAAAATTAAAAAGAATAAGAAAAACGAAAAAAACTGTGTGAATCAAAATGAGCAAATTGAAAGTTTTACGTATTTTGTAGCAACTTTGTATGCAACTGTTTAAAATAGAGCAATGTAGGTGTGCAATGTGCATTCATTTTGATTGTGCACTCTGCATATTTCGTTAAATGGTAAGAGAAGT
Source organism: Resseliella maxima (assembly GCA_029041755.1). Classification (NCBI taxonomy): domain Eukaryota; kingdom Metazoa; phylum Arthropoda; class Insecta; order Diptera; family Cecidomyiidae; genus Resseliella; species Resseliella maxima. Next base: position 507,880 of record JAQOWM010000125.1, read on the forward strand.
ATTTCATGCAATTTGATTATTGGCTATTCGAAAGAGATACATTGAGAGTGCAAAAGAGAGAAAATGATACGGAGAAAAGTGAAAGAGACAGAGACAGAGACAGAGACAGAGTGAGAGTGAGAAAGAGATAGAGAGATAATGAAAAAAAAAGAAGTTTGCAACAGTTTTAAATTAATTCCTTTTTGCAAGTAATTTAGTTATAATTAAACTAAAATTATCATGATTGTTACTAATATGAGAAAGATGCAATTAGTTTGGTTTGAAAAGAGTAATTTTTGGATTAGTAATTACTTGGCAAATGGCACGTGGTATGGTTGTAAATTGCAAGTCCGATAATAGTATTTGCAATTCATTTTGAAACTAATTCAATTTCACTTTCATTTGCTACATCATCACATTTCATTGACAGTCTACATAAAAGTGAGTTCGTTGTGTAAACTTTTGAAATGCTACATCACCAGCTATCACATCGACGATATAACGAGATATCGTTTAGTTAGTTTGTAACGGTAAGTTCTACGGGCATCTGGTTCCAAGTATACATTCAATTTATTTTCAACACTTTGAAAGCCAATCTCATTTGAAAATTTATATATTTATATAAATATATGTATAGAGTTTGCATAAAATTACGTTAAATATACAAATTGAAGATGTTCCCTTTAAATGCATTGCGACATCGAATATTTTATACAATTTTGTTTTGAAACTAAATTGAATCATTTAAAATAATGAACAAGTCACATTGGCTCATAAAATCTGTTTTCATACTCTAAGATGGAGCATTTATTAATTTTCAAACGAGAACAACAAAGAAAAAAAAAAATTCAATAATAATAAATAGATCAAAATGTTTGCGATGTGTGCGCCAATTTGCATATGCTCAATCTAAATAATAGATCCATATGTTTTTTTGCTCCGTTATTTTGTTCGGCCGATGTTTTTGTATTTGACCCAAATTTTTCTTTGAATTACTTCTAAAATGATCAAAACAAAATGTGAATTGGAAAACAATATAACAGTAATTAATTAAAGTGTATTTAAGGTCGATGAAAGCAAAAAGAAATTTAACTCACGGCAATTCGATCTCATCGATTCAATTAATTATAAGCATTGCAAGCATCAAGAAGTATTTGCTCATTTTAATTATGATGAAATCAGCTTAAAAAAAAAAAAAGTTTAAACACAAAACGCAGAGAAAAAAAAAAATCTTGAACGCAATTACCATTTGGGGAATAAAAAAGTATAATTTTTTTGTTCATTTCATTTTTTCATTGACAAACTTTAATATAAAAGAGTGAGCAAGTTTCAAGTTAAGTGCAAATTGGCAAAAAGTTGAGAAAGTGATACATTGAAGCGAATTTTTAAAAATGACAAAATTGCTCATTTTCATCGGGTTAATTATAACTCTTCAGGTATTAAATTTTGCATTAATTTTCATTTAATACGAAAGAAACCGGTTGGCAAACACATTATGGCAATGGTGTATTAGAGAACTTTTTTCATTGGTGATAATTTGTATTTGTTTTCTTAGTTGGCAGAAAATCAATATGAAGTTATTGCCCAAAGTTATCCAGTTACAGTTCAGAAGCAATCGACCGGGCCAGTTGGTGGAGTATCAGTTGATCATCCATTGCAAGCAACACTGTATGCATATAAAAGGGGAAAAATGAAGGTATTGGTACCATTCGAGATAATGATTGTGCCAATGGGAGTGGGAAATTTAGAACCCGAACGACCAGCTACAACAAATGGTTTTCCTATTTCTGGTCAAATTCGACCACAGCAAAAAGCCAATTATCCAACATACAATCGAAATTACAATCAACAATATCCAACGGCACAATTTGGACCAAACTATTATATTCCACAACAATCATATCAACCATATGGTTATTCACCATACAATAATTATTCTCCTTACAATAGCTACAATCAACGTCCAATTTATCGAAATCCATATTATCCACCACCACTTCGTCGTGTTGACATCAGCCATACAAAACCATGGCCACAATATCGACCATCTCACCAAGTAGGTAAATAAAATATTTACTTTTTCACAATTAAGTGTCATTTTGACACGAAATATTAATCATATTTAATCTAAATTCAATACCCGATTGGGAATAAAAAGGGCAATACAACAAAAGTCAACGGAACAAACGTAATACGAAATTGGTCAAAAAATAATACGGCCATTAACATAAATGACCTAGTGAATAATGCAACGCACCCACAGCATAATGCATCGGCACCAAATCAATGTAAGTGTATTGCATAACATTTCAATTGGTTTCATTATTTTTGATAATGTAATGTTTACTTGTTTTGTGGCAGCAATTGAAACAACTAGTACTACAACTACTACTACGACCACAGTTAGAACCACAACAACTGAAATTCCAACTACAACGGATGCACCCACAACAACACATCCACCAGAAATAGTTGCAAATGCTCCAGCCGAAGCCCCAACAAATGTTGATGCACCAAGTGATGCACAGAAAAATGATGCACCGTTAGTAATGGATGAAGAAGCAAGTTATATGCAACCAGTTTATCTTCCACCAAATGTAGCTTTTGATGGTTCATATCTTCCGAATGGAATGAATATGAATGGAGAATAAACTCGATCAAATAAACGAAAATTGAACAAAAATCTGCACATCAAACACACACACACACACACACACAAACGAAAGAGACAATATAAAATCAACGGAAAACTATGATATCCATAAAGCACAAATCAACTGATTCAACACAAGCATTTGTTTTTATACAAACAATACGGTTTTGATTTTGGTTGTTTTGCACACTTGTTATACAAAAATTTAGATGCTTTACACAAACACTTGTTTTCTTCGCTCAATATTTGTTTTGTTTTTATGTGTAGAATAGAGTTTTTAATCTTAGAAATGAAGTTAGATTTAAATTTTCCCCAATTGAGTCTCTTTTGGGAAGGTTATGAATAAAACGATGGAAAAAACAAGAACATTCAGTCGAATCAAAAAGAAAAAGTAGAAATGAAACTGGGTTTTTTTTTGTTTGTTTGTTCGTTCTGTTTCTCATTGTATTTTCACAGTGATTATGCTCAGTTGTTCGATTTGTTTGCGGCTTTGACTGGCTCAACCAAGGGAATTTACACAGTTTAACTGAATGAGATCAAATGACTAACTGACTTTGCGTCTGCACACATGTGCATAAACTTCTAACATGCTAGATATTTTCGATTTGCGTCTAGAGACAGCCATTATACGAAGAATTGTTTTCGGTTTTTTTCTTCCTTTTTTATTTTTTTTTTTGGAATGAACGCAAAAAGCAAAAAAATCAAAAAGCAAAATCCGTTCATCCGTTGTAAAAATTGTGTATTTGTAACGTTCATTTCGGTTCGGTAGTGCTTTAAGCTTGTGTTTTGAAGTTACATTTTATTATTGGCATTGAGTCATTTTCTTTGAACTGATGATATGCTCTGTGGTTCACTAAAGTGCCATTTGCTCTATTTGCTGCAAAATGACGATTTCGTTCGTTTTCTATTGAAAGAACGGGCATCGGGGCGGAAAACGGGATGAGTGTTTATTGTCGTGCAAGACACGCAATTCAAATTCCATGTCTCACACTCAAATTATTCGCATTCCAAACCACCCAATATCCTTTGGATTCTTCTTTTTTTTGTTGCTTTATTTGCGTTTTTTTCTTTTTTGTTATTGCTGATCTTCTTTTCTGTTCGAAATTTTCTATTCTATTTTTTTTTTTCTTTCTACGTTTTTCTTATTGCGTAGATGCCAGAGATGAAATATTTCGATGGAAAAAATTTAAATATAAATTCAAGTCGATTCAGGTGATCTTAGCTAAAATCTCATTGACAAACATGGAATCATCATATTTACTAGTATATTCAAAATAAAAAATATATGTAAATGCATAATAAAAATCATGCACAGCATCGAAAGTGTTGTTGAAATATTCTTGATAAACTCAAGTTCGAAGTGTTGAAAAAAAAAAAAAAAAAATGTGAAACCTAAATGAAATAATTTTGAATAAGCTTGAAAATATGATTACTTTTTTATTTTTTTTTTTATTAAGTTACCAAACATTTCTCTTGGCATTTAACATTTCAATTTGTTTTTGTTAAATTACCGAATGTTTTTATATAAAACAAATTTAAGTTCTGATTACACGGAAATTATCGAAACGTCTTTGAATCGTATCTGTACAATTATCAACTAATAAATCTACTTGATATTGGTAATAAAACGCATACATAAGCATTATACGGTGTGAAACATATCTCGTATAGTGTGGCAATGGATTATTTTGTAGGCTGATTAAAGTCATATTATGTTCTACATCAGGTCCTGGATATGAAAGTATATAAATATAATCTAACTTTCCACTACAAACGTCATAGTCATAGCCATTAATGACTAAAATACAAGACAACAAAAAAAAAAAAAACAATTAATTGTAAAATAGATTCGAAAATCAAGAGGAATATTACAAGAATTATTGTTAAAAATATCTTTTGCTTTGACATGAAAAAATTAAAAAAAAAAAATAATAATAATAAATTTCGTGTTCTTTTTACATAAATTTGTTGATTATTTCTACCAACAAAATTTCTTGTAAAAATACAATTTATCTGGATTTTTCTATAGATTTTTAATATTTTATAAATTATTTTTATAATTAACTTACTTTCTCTCTTCCCAGTAGCAAACATTGAAATTGAAATGAGAAATATTATCAACATAAATTTGATCATCATCTTGAGTGTCTATTCTCTTCTCACTTAGTAAAGTTGAACAAAAATTCTTGTTAGTTGATTTGTAATATCTAAAAAAAGAACATATTATCGATAGAAATAAATGAAAATGTTGAAAATATTCAAAAAAAAAAAAAAAAAAAAAAAAAAATGTCATTTGTACTAGCAATTTATATTCCAACAATTTTGCTGCCTACAAATAAAATGTTCAACGTTTCACTCTTATTGTTGATTGTTGATTGAACACATTTCGCAAATGAATGCGAATAAAATTAATTCTCTGCCAAATTTAATCAATAGCTTATTGAGAAATACTCAAAATGAAAACGGAAATAATTAGTTTTCATGATTGAACTTAGATTGATTATTTATAACAAGATGTTCAATCTATTATTCTTATTAATTAATAAATCAATAATAATCTGCTACATTTCGAAATTTGTTTTTTGTTGAGAAATAAATTCTGTAATTTATAAAATTTAAGTAAATTTAACATTTTTTCATATTTTTCAAAAAAAGTAACAAAAAAAAAACAGACTTCGATGAATTTTAAACTTTTCAACAAAAAAGCAAAAATTGAACCAAGTCAGTAAAAAAAAAAATAACTTAAAAGCGTTCAATGAACATGCATTATCATTATCTGTTATAAGAAAAAGAGACAAACATTTGTGACACACTGAAATTGATTCAAATAAAAAGACATTGTGTTTCATTTATAATTTGGTTTTTTATTTATATATTTATTTTGTTTACGAATTTGAATTTAATATTACTCATTTCGCTCTAAAGTGAGATTGAAAAAGAAAAATTACTTTTAAACAATCTAACTATTATTTAAAATGGTGGCAAAGCACCTATGGACATTATATGGAAACCTTTAAAAATTACCCAATTGTCTTTACAATTATCTATATCAAGTCTTATCATTGATTGTGCTTTATATGCATTATGTAATGGAATCCTGAAATTGGGCACTTTTGTTTTATGTTCTATTTTTTGCGTATCAAGTTTAATTATTGTTATCTGTTCATTTTCCCTGTCTGCCGGAATCCATTCACCAAGTACAAACCGAATTTGCTCTATTTGACCAACACATTCAACGCCAGTGTCGACGGGGATTTCCGTTGAGGTTAATATAGGTGGAATATACAAACTATCTTTTGGCTTTAAATTACGATTATAATGAGCCATCACTGAAAATTAACAATTATTTTGTTTTTAATTTGAAAAAATGTTACGAAAACGAAAAAAAAAAAAAAAATTCAATATTCTATAGAAATATATTTTATTTTAATATATTTTTATGTATTGTAATACTTACATTGTTGAAATTCATTATGCTGATTATCTCCGGAAAGAGAATAGCTGGCATTATTATATGCCAATGATAATGAAAAATTGATCAATAGTATAACAAGCCAAAACATTTTATTTATGATTCTTGTTCGGAGTAAACCTTAATATGAGAATCCAACCAAATTTATACAAGTGTAAATATCAGAAATGTTTATCACATTTCTACAATCACATCAATCGTTTCAATTTTTTTTTTTTTACGTAATTATTAACTGCCTATAAATACTAATTTTCATATTTCTCAACACATCGATAAATATTTTAATTAAATATTGATTAGTTTTTTTTTTCGGTTAATATAATATTCCCTTGTGAAAGAAATGTGACTGACTGACTGTGTAAGTTAACTTTTGCCGACTTTAAGTCAACTTTCAGAATGCTATCAGCTACTTTTGTATTTGTACTGCAGTAGAGTCTGCTCAGTTAATTTTTTTTTTTTTTCACAAGGGTTTTTGTTTTTTATTAATTAAAAATTTGCCAATAAATGTGATGTCAGTGAACATTTTTGTTTAACGATTTTTTCACTACTCCACTATTCGAACCTTTTGATTGAGAAAAAGATTCAAACAAAATTTGTTGCACATCAATAAAATTCCTGAACCAGTCATATGCATGCACAAATACTAAAAAATAAAGTTTTCTATAAATGTTTGCACGAATAAATCTTAATTTGTCAAAAGTTGGAAAAATTTCATTAGACTAAAAGGCTAACAACGTGCAAACATAAATATTGGTTTTGAAATACGAAAATTTGTTCGAAATGACATAAGAAAATAAAAGGAAAAAACGAAAGAAAACTAATCGCAAATGTAACCAAAACTTATGTTATGTTGAAACTTTGAAAAACTTCTAATAAACTCATATGTAAACATTAGCCCAAAAATGGAAATTCCATTTTAAATGGCCATACAGTTTTGGACAAATTTTACTGTTGCTGACAACATCTCAGGAATACTTAAAAAAATTGCATATCTGTTGAATTTCAAAAAGAGTTATCTAACATTTGAAAAAATTTTCACATATATTTTTGTTTTGGAGTGATAATCGACAGTAATAGCAAAAACAAAAGCTAAATTTACTACAGTATTTATTTGGTTTTTTTCTTAATTGATTCCATTTTCCCATGAAATGATTTCGACTGAAAGAATTACATTCATAAAAAACCTGACAATGGTTGTGAAGGTCATGAAACGAAGATATTGCAAGAAATTCAATACATAATTTTGAGTGAAAGAAAATCCATTTACACACATGCATGACACGCACAATTTTACGGGTTCAAATGCGAAAGCATTTCATTTTGTTTCACAATCCACAACAAATAATTTACATCGCATATAGGATTGTCTTAAATTTCATTTGTAAACGCCGCAACCAATTTGTTTCGTAGATGCTGTCAATAAGCTCGTTTAATCAACTCGACAACCAGTCATTTTTTATGAACGAGCTCATTTTTCAACGTATCAACCGTATGTGCGGTATGTGTATGTGTGTGTGTGTGTATGCGTAATATTCGTGAAACAGGAAAACCAAACTCAATTTCATTCGTTCTCAAAATAGAATCATTAAAATTGGAATTTGCCCATTTTTCATATGCAAAATGAAGCGCCAACTCCATCACTAACACACACACACACACACACACACACACACACACACACACACACACACACACACACACACACACACGCATACAATAATCGAATACACATATACATTTCATGCGGATGAAGACGGGGGGTGACACGTCTAACGCAATTTAGTTCATCTAGTGTGAACATTAGGAATGTTTATGATGTGTGAAAAGTTCTCTGCCATGCCAAATGGTCACTTCGAGAAACGTTATCGGGAATAAATTTGAATAACAAGTGTGCTTCAAGGCAAACCAAAATATCGAATATTATGTCGATATTTAATAGCGTTCAACCGCAACCAATGTGAAAATAAGTGGAAAAGCACAAACGATTTACACAATTCTAGAACTATTTTACGATGAAAAGGAGTTTTTTTTTTCAAAATGTGCACATTATTGAAGTGTCGATTTTTCATTACAAACGATTTGAGACTGCGGCATGAATAAAAGTGAAAAAAAAATCTCATTCAAAATCAAATTTAAATGCGTTACTATTTCATTTATTGAAAAAAAAAGAAAAACATAGAGAGAGAGAGAGAGAGAGAGAGAGAGAGAGAGAGAGAGAGAGAGAGAGAGAGAGAGAGAGAGAGAGAGAGAGAGAGAGAGAGAAAGAGAGAAAGAGAGAAAGAGAGAGAGAAAGAGAGAGAGATAGAGAGAGAGAGGGGGGAGAGATAAAGAGGGGGAGAGAGAGGGGGGAGAGAGGGGAGGAGAGAGAGGGAGAGATAGACAGAAAGGAAGAAAGAGAAGAAGGAAAAAAGAGAAATAGACAAAAAGTGCGAAATCAAAAAAATTCGAAAAAAATAAGAAAAACACGTTGTTTTAAAACGTATGATTTATTCTATTATTCCATTTTTTTTTCGTGTGAGTGTATGTCATTGTTCCGTTTCGATTTATTGAACCAATTGCTTTGTGCATTGATTTCCATTGAAAAAGAGACTGGCTTGTGTTGGCTGATAATATAGAATATATGGTGTGAGCCTTTAAGCAATTGAAAGTAAACTTTTTATTCGATGATTGTATTCTTCATGTAGTCGCCATATTCCTTTACCATTGCCACATTTCCAATTCCATTTTGCGGTAATACATTTTATCGGATGTCATTACCATTCATCATTTGTATTATGAAAAACCGTGTGGTATCGAAATAATCGTTGAAAATGTGGTTGTGTTCTTTTGCTGGTTAGTATAAAGCATACACTGTATGCCATACAGACATTGACTGTAAAAAGTAGCCGGAGAATTCTTGCCAGTAAAATATTTTGGTTTTTATCATCTTTGTGTGCGTATTTGTTTCTGGATTGTAGCATGAATTGGTGTATGTTGTGGTAAAACTGACAACATGTAGTTAACGGTGTGGATGCCTCGATAGGTAGATCCATTTTCGATTCTCCATATTTTTGGTCGTTATCTTCGTTGCAGATATTGCACAATTTAAATCAGAAATTCGTTGTAATAGCAATTCAAAATATTTTATGCGTTTCCCTTTCGTATATCGTTTGCCTATGTTTTTATATTATTACTTGATCATAGTCCAAATTGTATTTTGTATTCGGGATATATTCATTATATAAAATGGTTTTGAACCGTAAACACATGCCACATGCTTAACCATTGCCAAAGGTATGACGATGTACGTCACAAAAACACAAAAGCAATGAAATATAGAAACATAATTGTCTACGTATTATATTGTGCATGGCAATGGTTTCAATATAGACGAATGTCGTCGTCTTCTTCGTCTTCGTCGTCGTCGTCGTCATCATCATCGTGAGCGAACATCAAAAGGGCTGACACAATTAATAGGAATTTGTGGCCAGTGCTTCTCTTCATTTTCGTCCACATGAATGAAACCCACAATTGGATACTTTGTATTAACAACAACAACTACCGAACAGTAAATGTGTCTCGAATTCGGGTCAAAATAAAGTGAAAACCTAATGTTGCAAATAGTCTCAATGATAGACATACACAAGCGCACAGAGACAGCGTACAATTGAATTTCGTTCCTTGCTGCTGGGCTCAATTTAACAAAATATTCACACATTAAACTTCAAGCAAGTCAAATTGATGTGCTAATAGCTACAAGGTAATAAGAAAACTCTCTCGCGACAAATGCCTTTTTCCATGAGCCATTGAATTTTTGAAAGGCAACACTCTTATCGCTTTTGATCAATCTTTGACCTCTGAAAACAAAAACGAGTCAGATAGAAAGTGAAAGAGAGAGAGAGCTCTGAGTGAAAGTGAAAGTGAAAGAGAGAGGGGGGGGACGGGGACGGAGAGAATGAAAGTGAGGAAAAAAGAAGCCTAAAGTGAAGAAAAAGAGAAAAAAAACTGTGCGCAAAAAAGGAAGATTGATTTGCATGACATTTTTTCCCCGAGGTGTTTGAAATTTATTACTGTTAAATTCGGTTGAGTTAAAACTTGAAAGCCAATTCTTGAATTTATCTTAATAAACAAAATTTGTTCGAATTGTTTTTGTTGGAATGTGGAATTTTTAATTACTTTCATTTTTTTACATAATTTCAAAATGAAATGCATTTATCATGTGCTTGTTGTTCATGAGATTCGTGTTTCAAAATTGATTAAAAACGAAACCCTGATCAAAAGAAAAAAAAAAAGAAAAAGCGTGACCGTTTCGACATTTTCATGATGGTTAAATTTGGTTTTAGCTTTAAAAACAAGAACGTCGTCCTCCTTTCAATGAGGAAACTATTTCAATGTTCGTTTCCCACTGTCGAAAAAACCCCCTTGGAGAAAAAGTGTCTGCGATCATTGAGTTAATTTATGGTAGTCCACTTTTAGTGCAAGAATTTGATGATGTTGCAATTTACTTTTTAGGTTTTTTTTTTCTTTCTCTCCAATCATTTCATTCATCCGCACCTTTCAGTTAACCTTACACATCTCTCGATAATGTGGTTTTGTTTTCCATGTTTCGCCAAATAAAATGCCTTTAATTCGATGCTTTCACATGGAATCAAGACCTCTTCCAACTATTAACTTTTAATGATTCCAAATTGATTTCAGAGTCTGAATGTCTTTTATGTTCATTACAGAAAGTTTTGACTTTCGATACACATTTCCTTATAACATTCGAAAAAAAAAAAAAAAAAAAAATTCAAATTAACTCTGAACATTGATGGCACACACATGTGAAAATATAATGTAAATAAATGTCTGTCATTTAAATGATTTTATCTTTGAATGTAGGATTTTCAAATGAAATTAAATTGCAGAAGAACGAGTATTACCCAGTTAAATAACCGATTTAAAGAGAAACAAAATGGCTAAAAAATAACTCCATTGCTACAAGCTGTTACAAACTTCGTTTCTCAAGAGACAAAAAAAAAAAAAGAAAAAAAAAAAACAAGAGAAAAGATTATGTGCCATATGATTGTAATATAATGAATGTGGTTTCGGAAAAATTGTATGCGAATCTGTAGTTGCTAGGCTACCTATTTAAAACGTTGAATGATTTGATATGACGAAGCGGAAGAAATGCAATGATTATAACAACCATATGCACATATACTTATTTTTTATTTTGAATCCATTCATTTACTTCGTAACAAACATCAAATGAATGCGCCATATTTATTTAATTAGCTCATTTTCTCTTATTCATGCCACAATTTTATTATGTTACCAAAGAAACCAGTAAATTCATTCATTTTCCTTCAAATGGCCATTCGTTCCTGCAGTGTAGAAACATTTCAAATTTTATTCACAATCGTGTGTGTACGATAAAATCAAATAAATTGATAAGCAAAATCATTGAATAAGAAGCATGAAAAATTGCCAGGAAAAGGGGTATGAAAATCTGACAAAGTCTATAATATTAAAAGATAAATTACGCCTTAATTTGTGCTTCTCGTCGAAGTGATAATATCTTGTCGCTTTTATTTTATTCAATATATCCATACACCATATGTGTGAAATTCTCTCATAACAGACTTTTAATTGCTGAACAAAAAGGGAACGAAAAAGAAAATATGGTCGTATGTGTGCCAAGACAAAGCAAAGCAAAGCAAAGCGAGGCAAAGCAAAACACAGAAAATTCTCAACCACAAAACTGTGTTGATCGTCTGGAACAGTCAGATGTGACTATAAACAAAAGTAAATTTAAAGTTTTAATATAAATAAAATAAACTCAACACATTATGGCCACTTGTCTATGATATTACTGTTTCAAGTATTTATAATGACATTGACGAAAATACCAAAAACAAACAAAATTCGAATTGTTGCTTTTTCACTTAAAGCTTTCTAAAATAAGAGATATCAGAGTTAATTTTATAATTTGTGCACGAGTCCTTTGTGAAACACTATAAACATAGAAATAATGAAGTAAAATTGTAAAATGTTGATGCCACATTGTGAAAACATTTATTCAGATGAAAAACACAATTCAGTCATTAGATATAAACACGTTCGTGCAATTTTGATTGTGTCTGTTGATTCTGAAGATGGATTCTATGGTATTTGTGCATTCAATTTTTTTTTTTTTTTTTTGAAAAATAAATGCAAAAGCACAGAACATTTTGGAATTTCAAATGGATAATGGCATTGGAGTTTTGTGTTTGTGTTTGTGTTTGTGTTTACAAACAAGTGGTTTTCCTTTTCATTCAAATAAAGCAAACCATTTTATTGCATATGGCAATTTTTCGACTACCAACAGTTACTGAATCATACTTTTGATATATTGAAAACTGAAAATTCAATATTAAATGAATGAGCCTCAGATGTATTTTAAGTAAAACACACCCACAATAACCGACACACACTGATAGACACATTGTATTGTCTCGCATATCATTCCATAAGATCCCCCAGAGAATTCCATAAGATCCCCCAGAGAACATTCTACCGATTTTTTTTTTTTTTTTTTCTCATTCATTTTGTTCCGTTTTCATTTTATTTTAGTAAATATCATTGTTGATCCACGCATTTACCCTAATTAATTTCACCTATAGAGAAATGTTTGTCTGGTCTCCAATTTTCGGAGCTCAAGTTTGTTTTTGCATTTGTTTGCTTTTATAATCTCATTTATGTTTAAAACCTGATGCTGTGCTCTTTGATCAATTTTAATGTAATGGGAAATGGTCTTCTACTATTCCAGCATTCCTCCATTATGCTAACCATCTTTCAAATGTTGAAGTTTTGATAGGACCGCTTTTATTATCACTATTAAATTATTGTGAAAAGGACTATATGAGAACATTTTTTTTTGGTTAAAAATGTCATATATTGACTTTTTCTTTGTTTTAAGAAATTAGAGTACGTATATTTATGAACCAAAAAGACAGACACAATTTTTCAATCATAACTTGATTAATCAACAGCAGTGAATTGCGTAGTTGTATAAAAGGTATATATGTGTGTAGCCTGGTTTTAAGGCAATGATTGCATATTAATTATGGCAAAATTAAATTTCATACCGTGCAACTGAAATTCGTGCTTTTCCCAACTTTTTGTGGCCATAATGCTGCTTTGAAGTGAAAAGTCCATCATTTTGCTTTTAGCATATTTGAAAGGTAGACGACTAAACATTATTATGGAAATCCGCTATGAAAACAAAATGATGCTGCTCAGACTGAAGGGAAAAAATGGGCAGGCTTTTTACTGAGTAAATTTACACATGGTCAACAATTACTAAGATGTTTTTTTTTTCGCAGTCAAGTATGACAAATGTTGACTGACAAAATTTCATCAATTGGTCACACATATTAATTTGTCTAATTTTCAAAATATTTTCTTATCCATCTAGACAAAATTTATGGTCTGTATAAATTCGTCTACTTGTTCATGCGAAACAAATTCGAAATCTTTTGTGTAAATTCTTACAAATTGATTATGTTTTTGCAATGTCTTTCCAAAGTACCGAGGATATTCAATGAATTTTAATTGAATATATTATGTACTTAGTTGAATTAGTAATTTTGAATGCTCCAATTCTAGGATAATCTTTATGTGTTGAACTCGTTGTGGTTGGTTAAGAAAGTTTTCCATATAAATGACATTGGTCCTTCCGGCAATCGTACCAATTTGAATAAGAATCAAATGGTCTTATACCAAGTGTCAAATGTATGTGTATGTGTATGTGTATTCAGAGACATACACAGTCTTCTTCACAATAACTAAATAAAACAAATAAATTGGTTATGCTGCTCATATGTTGAACCGGCAAACAATTGCAACATGCAATTCAAATAGGCGCATTGCAAACAAATTTGCAAACAAGTGGATGAACAAAGAGCCGTCAAAAAGAGGTTTACACATCGGAGCCGGTGTAAGTCGAATCATTAAAATGCACAGACGGAGTAAGAGAGGAAGAGAGGGAGAGACGGGGAGAGAGAGAGAGGGGGGGGGGGATATAGGACATTTAAATGCAAGTCCATGCGATTTGCATGAAAATTTTTTTGTGACATGGCACGATGGATGACAATGCAGCGAATAGTCGAACATTGGATCCTTGCACACAGCTTGTGATTAAGTAAATAAATCATATCAAACAATCGAGCTGAATAGTACGTGGTCATTTATGTACAATATACGACTGCATAACGACACGTACATGAACATTATCTACCTCGTTTTCCGTGCCATACACGATAACGGACATCCTTAGCGTTTGCATTTTGAAAATACAATTCTATCACGTACTGATTCATTGAGTTATTCAAATACATCTATTGAATTGAAAGCAAATGTGGTTGAGAGAATGAAAAGTCAAGTGGCGTTTCGTTTGCACATTCAATGGAATGGGATAGAAAATGAATACCCAAAATTACGAGTGCATTAAATTTTGAAGACGAAAGAAAAACAATCGGTTCGGCAAATATTTGGAAAATCATTTAATTTTGTCTCATTCACATTCTCTCCCTCAGTCTCAGTCTCATTCTCAGTCTCATTCTCTTTCCCACTTTCTCTGCCTCTTTTTTTTCACCCTCTTTCGCTCTGTCTCTCTTCATCTTAAACTATATCTCTAGTATCCCTGCTGAATGAGAGTGTAGATGGTAGCTATTCCGTTCATAAACATTCACGCATTCGGGCCTACCAAGAAACCAATGTCAAAAGTTTTATTTCGAATATGTATAGATTGAGTTGGTGCCTTTGTGCGTCCCATACATTTTTAGTCCATTTTCATCCCACACATCGACTGTTGCTTGCAATTCACATTTGTACAATGCATAATAACGTACACAAATTCACGCACCCACACCAACCTCCACATAGAGACTCAACATACAATCTTTCAATGATATTGAATTCAAATGCATCCGAATGCAATCTGAATAGAGGTTAAGTGATGTGGTTTTTGAAACAGGCGACATATGCAATTATAAATCAAACTATGCACCATAAATTTTCTCTCGAAAACTGATTCGGTGCGCTTATCATATTATTTCGTAACAATTTTGTCGATTTGCTGTTTTCATGGCATTTGCATTGATTCGAATGCATTAATCGTTGGATCAACTTTACGGCCCAAACCAATTTCTCTCTCTCTCTCTCTCTCTCTCTCTCTCTCTCCCTCTCTTTCATAGAATGAGATATGATTTTATGCCACTACTAAAATCTATAGAAATTCCAATTTCGCCGAACAAACATTTACATTTAACAATGCAACCCATAAATTTTGTGAAAATTTTCCATCGATTTGCATTGTATGATTTTGTTAATTTCAAACGATGAGATTTCGAGAAAAATGATGGACAGTTCATTATTTTTACATCATCATTCTTGGAAATGTATTCTCATGCATTCATTTGGATGAAACAAACACATTCAACGAAAAATAATTAAAAACTTTTGCATAATATTTGCTAAAACTTTAAAGAAGCTTAAAACTTTTACTATATATTAAGATACGCGAAAAACGTTAATTCATTGTATTAACATTGACATCGCATCATCGACACAGATTCCATGAAAATTCAGTCAAGTTGTGTAATATAGTTTTCACACTTGTATTATGACAAACACGCGCTAATGTGATGAGAACAAGTGTACAAAATACGCTGCCAGCCATTTTGCAGTAAATGTAGTTTTAATGAACGTATCGTTCAACAGTAAACATAACTATGACATTTCAGTGTAAATTTCCCTCCGCCTTATATACACACGCACACACACACACACACACACACATACACACACTTATCGAATACATTTTGCTTACTCATGTCGAAATACTCTCAATTCGCATCATCATTTTCTATCGTTTAATGTTTCGCAACATTCACATAGTTTGGCTACCAATTTAAGACGAGTGTCCGTCTGGATTCGTCTACTAAACAGACTCTGCTCTTTATAATTCATTATTTTATGTATTTGTCTTTTGATAATCTCGAAAAGTCAAGAATATAAAGACTTAAGACTGCCATTATTTGAATGAGATTTTTGCTTGGCGATAACTTTTTACTAATCCATCTGACCGACAGCAATCATTCCATATGGTTTAATTAAATCCAATCCAAATGATGTTTGATTTTGTAAAAGAAAATTATATTGATGTATGAAAATGCTGTTTGTTCTATTTATAGAAATTTCTTATGTAAACTTCTTAACAATTCTCAAAACCTGTTAATTTTTGTGTACTTTTCGTATATACATATATATGAGAATTCCAATTTGTTCATAACAAGTCACCGCATTGAAAAAAAAGGCATTAGAATAAATTTGTATATTTAATGTACCTTGTACTCAGAAGCAAACAACATGTAAATTTTGGTGTGTATTATGCGCGTTGCTTTAGGCGGTGATTTGACAAATCTGTGTTGAAAATTGGGATTCACTTACAGGTAACCGATGTGATTTTGATCAAACAAAACAAGTGATTTTATACATAAGAATTTTTTTATGTCATGCTCAACAAAATGTGAATTAATGAAATGATTGTGGCACAGTGTGTGATTTTATTTATTCAATCGCTTAAAATCACACAAATAGTGCATGCATGCATGTGTAGGTGTATAAATGGATAGATGGGTGTATTTGCCATTCAATCCATTTTTGGTTACAACTTGAAAGTAAATATTCAAAAGAATCTGTCTATTTAACATGATATTTTGTTTTTGTCACACTGTTCACTTAAACATTGGATAGTCAAATTTGGATTTTACTTCGGCACCTGCCATCAACATAAATTACAATATCGTATATATGTTCATTATTAATTTTGATTGAATAGGATTATGGAAATGCAAGTTGTGTGTGGAGCACGTATGTCACATTTTACAATGTTCGATAAGAGACGCAAATCGACATTGTATAACATATATTTTTCATGCTACCATCAAGTCTGTCAATATGCAAAGGTGTATCTATCTAAATTGTATATAATGTTCTATTCAAAATAGAACATTCCACCTAAATTATTTATGTAATGTGTGATAGGTCGGATATTGGAGAGAATTTCGAGATGCATTCACATAGGCTGTCGCATAAGATTAAATCGCTTCTAAAATGTCATATGGAAAATATGAAATGGATTTTAATAATAATAAAAATGTCTTTGAGAAATCGATTTGGCTGATATTCTCTGTCTATCCTTTTGAACAAAGTCGATTTTGTTTTCGTAATCTCGACAAAAAAAAAAAAAAAAATGGCACAGAGACATCATAGATTTCGTCATAACCTTGAACAAAACATCTAACAAACAAAAAAGATGTTTTCATAAAATGCCACTTTTTATGTGGCACATTTTTGAATTCAACCGAGACATCTATATATTATTTTCATCAATTGCCCCTTTTGTATATAAAATCATAGAAATAAACTTATTTATGAAATGAAAAACTGGCGCACAATGATTAGTCCCTATAGAATTTACTATGTTGAGCATTCACAGCTTGATTTACGAATTATTCAATGGCAAACAATACATTCCTAATCATTGAACCATACATATTCAGTGTGAAATTGACCCATTCATATATTCCATTTAAATAAAATGGTCGATTCATTAAATTTCTTCCCGTCCCTCTTTTCTCTCTGTATAGTTCTCTCTAACACCCCCTCCCCATTCTCTCTCTTTCTCTCTTTCTCTCTCTATCTCTCTCTCAACTTTCTCTCTTCCGCTTTCTGTCTCCCCTTTGTCTTTCTCCGTTTCTCATTACTCTCATTTATCCAACTCTCTTCTTTCTTTCTCTTTCTCTTTCTCTTTCTCTTTCTCTTTCTCTTTCTGCCTCTCTCTCCCTCTTTCTCTCTCTTCCTCTCTCTCTCTCTCTCCCTTTTCTCCCTTTATCCACCATCACAAATTGGCTTCATCAATTTTCATTTTGTTACAACTTTTTCAATTAATCGACTCCTAATGTAATCATGTAATTTGTACAATACAAATTTGAGTATTAAAACGGATTTTTGCGTCCCAAATTCAAAATTCAATCGATAAAATACCGTTGCAGATTTTTTGGTGGAAAATAAAATAATAATGAAAATCGATTGATTTGCTCTCCATAGGAAATATAAATTCAAATTGAGAACTTTAATTTGATTACATTCACATTTACATTTTTGTTAATTAAAATGCACTATTACATATTCTCGTTAAATGTTCAATTCGGGCGCAAATTTTGTTCCACAAATAAATTGATAGCCATTAGCAGAAAAAAAAACACATTACTATCGTTTGAAAAGTAATTTGATTTGGATTAAGTTGGATAAACACAGTTACAGCTCAAGAATAGGATTAAATCGAAATGGAAAAAAAAAAAATGTATATGATAATGACGTCGCCATCGTAGGAGCTCAATCAAATACGCATAAATTACTCAATCCAATTTGGTCCCAAATGACAAATGGATGATGTTGTGGGTTGATTTGTGGGTGAAATTCGAGAATAAAAAAAAAAGATTCATTTACGGTGTAAATTTTACACCTTTCTCATTTTCTTTTTTTCTTATTTTATTTTAAGGGTTAAAGTGAATTTCAACTTTTAGTGTTCATTCGAAGAACAACATTCAGAATGTAATATGAAACTTTCCGACAGATTTATGAATGGAATTCCATGCAACAGCTGAACATGCTGACATTACATTTAACATTTGAAATTCTCTTTGAAACTAACAAACTCTGTTTGGATTTCACTTAAACTTTTGCCTAGAGGAAAAATGGATACAAAAAATGAAAATGAGAACAAAAGCAACAGCAAAACCAACAGCAATAGCAACAGCAACAGCAACAACAACAACAACAAAATGATTTTTCAAAACCAGATACACATTAAATCTGAGACCACTGTAAAACATGTAGCGAATTGAATAATATTTCATAAAGTGTTGAACCCAAGTGCTGTCGACTTCATATAAAATTGTTTCTCTTTTTTGTCGAATATATAAATCAGCTTTGGCCAAATAAACATTGCCGACCGATTATCCCAAGGAGGCGCCACTTATAAAATGTATGTTATGCACAAAAGCAACGCTGCTGGTAAATAATACAATTCCATACATCTAAAGTAATAACAATAAATTAGAGTTAAATTAAAGCTCTCTTTCTGTTGATGTTCTTCTCTTATCTCCTCCCTTCTCCTTCAGTCGACTTTGTCGGCAATATTCGAGTGAAATTCAAAACAATTGCTCCCATTTTTTTTTTTTTTTTTTTTTTTTTTGAAATGCTTTGCATTTAACAACGTTTTCATGTGAAATTTTGAATATTTGTGAAATTCTGCACATGCACATTGCACATTAATTTTGTCATGCGGTTCAATGCTTTGAAGTTGAGCTTACACATGGGTAATTAGCAAATGCTTTGATAAAATGATATTATGACAGAGCCTGAATGCTGTGATGATCATCTTGCATTAAGGATTTTTCACTTTACAATTAAATATCAAAAATATATTCTGCTTGATTACAGGACGCTTTGAATTTTACATTTTTGTATTTTGATTATGCATTAAGATGCTTGAGGCATGTTTTAACATTACATTTCATGGATACACATTAATTCCATGCGCAACAACACATAGATTTATTATCTACGTCGAAAACGTTAGATGGTTGAAAATTTATACGAAAATATATCCGTTGCAACCGATGGGAAAATGCTACGATCCAGTAACATCATTATGTGTCACATTCAAAAACCCAAATCATGCCACTCACAATCATCGCTTGGATATTTCTTTTTTTTTTTTTTTTTTTTTTTTTTGATTCTCACCGTTTCCTGCGATGAAAATGAAAATTGCGTTGAAATTCCCTGAACGATTGCGCTGAAATTTAAACGACATGCATGCATTCAAAAGTAAATTTTTGGTATTGTATTTGAAAATCTAATTAACAAACGGTGTGAAATAATATACGATGCAAAGAACTGTGTTGGTGATGCATTCATTACGAAAATTGTGCGGTAAAATTTTGTTCATTTCCAAAAACACGAAACGGACAAAATGTGTCGGTATTTTACAAACTGACAATTTAGCATCACATGAGTAAAGAGGATTCATTTCATTTATCTGTAATCAAAACATCGTGTAATCTGCCACATGACCATGGATTGTGTGTGTCTGTGTGTTGGTGAGTTTTTGTGTGTGCTTTAAATCGACCAAAAATCACGAGCCAAATTCCAATAAAGATAGGAATTTAGGCTGATGCATGTTGGATTCAGTTAATGCCAAGTAAGTCATAAATTATATTCGAAATTTTCAAAATCGAATAAAAATTCCCAATAACATTGGAATGTTCGATAAACATTGAAAGTAACTATATCACATTGACAAAGATGGAATTTTAGTTTACAAATTGCATTGGTAAAGAGCAATGTGCATTGCACAAGAAAGCAACGGTTGTACATAAATTGTAAAGAAACCGATACGTATTTGGACAAATGCAAATTGTACGCTTCAAATAATTATTTGCATTGCGTAAAATGTGGTATTTTCTTTGGTATGATTGCGTTTGTTTTGAAAATGTACAAAATCAAACTGTCATATTATTGCACTGATGAATGAAATAACCACAAATGGCAGAATGCGAACATTTTCAACTTGAATCATAGGACGTAAAGAACCAAACCGGCTTAACAAAAGACATGAAAACTGAATCAAATGCGTATGGCAGACACATTTATCATAGTAAATTACACCGCATACATATGTAAACCACAAGCAACATTAGTTTAACTTTTGATACCGGTCAATGGAATTTACTAGTTTGTAAATTCTGATATAACTCACAAAGCAATACTCTAAAGCAATTTTATCGAATTGAATATAAAATAAAACCGAATCATTGATGCTCGACATTCATTTGAATATTTTTCAATATCATAAATTTCAATTTCTAGACCACATCTGTTTAAATTCTATACAACCTTTTGTGTTATAAATATTAGTATGTTTACTTTTGATGAATTTACAGAGAAAAAAAAAAAGACATATGTTTCTTCATTTCATATGGAAAAAGTTCAATATGACTACTGCTTTTTATATTCTCAAAACCAAATCGATAAAATCGTTGACATTATTTTGTAATCATCAAAAACAGATGCGTTTGCACAATAAGCATTTTTCAATGTTACAACAATAAATGATTTATACTCAATGAAGATCTGTTGTGTTATTGTTTTCAATTTCACATTTCACATAGTCTATTCTCAACGCAATGAAAAATTGATTAAAATTATTGAGTATCTAAATTATTTGAAAAAATTCATTTCGATTTTTTTCCATTCGGATAATGAGAGGGAATTTAATTATTATTGGAGTGCAATTAGTATTGGCATTGATTCAGGTACTTTAATATTTTAGAATTAATTAAACAAAACGAGAAATTAATTCTAACATTTCATGGGAAAAATATTTCATTCTCTTCTTCTTCTTCTTCTTCATCTTCTTCTTCTTCTTGTTCTCGTTTGATAGTCAATCAATTGTCGGCCAATTAATCAAAAATTGAAGCAGTTAACGGTTGTTGTAAGCGTAAATGATAACAATTCACCAATTGCAACGCTTGTAAAACCCGTTCGAAATCCATATATAAAATCAACACCAGGCCAAGCAAGAACATACCAAATACCACTTGAAATTACTGTAAACAGTCATTTAATCCGTCGAATCAACACCAACAACAGCAAATATCGATTATGTTCGAAAAAAACCAAAGTAAATGAATGGCGTCCAAATACGAAACGATCACCGCCTTGTATAACTATTTTAACTGTATTTGTGCCAATTGAAGTGGAGATTCCGATCAATGTTGAATCAATTGTAGAGGATGCGGTGGCTGAACCACAAATTGAAAAAGATATCGATGCCGAGCCACATAAATATGCAAAGCAAATATTCGATGGTTCGGAAAAAGCATTTGCTCGCACACACGATGATTACTATCATTCTCAATTGGCAATCGGTGACCCAATTCGTTCAAAACGTACTAAACGTATTACGCGAACACAATCGCCCGAATTTTTCGACGATACAAACAATATGATCAAAAAGTTAGTTCAGGCATTTTGGATGCGCGATAGAAACTAGCTTTCTCTTTATTTGATTTAGTATATTTATTTAAGCGACAAAAAAGGAAAAAAAAAAAGAATTAAAGTGTTTTGCAAATCCAGAAGGGGTTTTTTCTCCATTTTTTTTTTTTTTTTTGTTTTTTTTTGTTAGCTTTTTTTTGGGCGTTTCATTGTTTCAGCAGTTGTCAGTGAAGATTTATGCGGAATTGGCTTGGTTTATTCACCATTAAATGAAATCAAAATTCCAAGTGACACATCGTTTCATTGAGTTGTCATTTATAAATCGTTTCTCGAAAATCCAGCAGTGCATATCATTTTCAACAAAATGGCTTCAAGTGCTTATATAAACAGAAGCACATTTTGGTATTTTTAAGAGAGAGAGAGAGAGAGAGAAAGAGAGAGAAAGAGAGAGAAAGAGAGAGTGAGATAGGGATAGAAATAGAGAGAGAAAGATCGGTAAAATGCAGTTGGATTTCTATTTTATGGTGACCCATAACACGTTCAACATATTCGATTCCATTGTCGTGGAATGATGTTGAATAAGCCATTAGCTATATTTCGAAAACCTCCACAATGAAGATTTTCTACAGCACTCTTTTCACGTTTTTTTTGTTTTTTTTTTTTGTTTTTTTGCGTTCTCTTTCAAAGTCTACTGATATTTCGGTTCTCTCCTAGGTTCTCTCCGTGCATTTTGTGAAAGTGAACGCTAGTAAATCATGAATATTTGTGAGTAAGTTAGTATGAGTGAGTTGAAAAATTGCCGGGAATCCCCTCAAGTAAAACAGCTGCATTTGCACGTTGACATGAAGTTCAGTGCTTGTGTACGGAATGTGAATGGAGGAAGAGAATACAAGATAGGGAACAAAAAAGAAAAAAAAAAAAGAAATAGACAGCTATGAATGTGGTCGAAGTAACTCCATTCAATGTGTTGTGACGCTGTCATAGCGACGACAGCGCGAAATATGCTCAACATTTTAGCAGGTCAAATAAATTTTGGCAATGGATTGCACTGCACGTTTATATTGTTCACATCACAATAAACACAAAGGCAAATCTAATACTTTGCGTGTTTCGTTCTTCCTTTTTATCTTCTTTTCTGTTCGTTCTGTTCGCATAGTTTGTAAATTGGATATGATGCTGTTTTTGTAATTTTGATTTGCTTCCTATTTGTCATTTGCAGATAGTACTTAGTAACAAAGGCATTACAAAGTGCATGTGCAGTGCAGTACAGTGCAGTGCAGTATGAGAAGTGTATTTTGTATCCACTGGATCACGTAGTGAAGCTTCGTTGCGGGACAACGATAAGATAACCTACAGAATGCATATTTAATCAACGATTATGATTACTTGCTTAAAGGGAATGAACAAAAGGAAGGAAAAACAATGTTTAGCTTGTTATTTTGCTGGTTTAACCAATTTCATCAATTTTGTTGCTTTTTTTTCCTTCCAAAAACCACTTGCACACATCAGATGAATTTTTTCAATGAAACGTCATTAAAGCACTGTTTTTTTTTTCTCTTGTTAAAAATTTCAGTTTAAAGGAAACGATTTTACCATCGAAATAACAAGAACAAAAGAATATGCAACATTGGGTAAAATTATGTTTAAATTACGTGCTTGGAAAACTTAAAATGCACTCATCCGAAATGATAAAATTACACAAGCACCACTGTACTGATCTATATAAAGTGAACGCAGCGAACAAAAAGAAAGAACAAAAAATGCACGAATTCAATTTCAAAACGGTTTTAGTGACTTAACCATATTTTGTCAAATAAATGTAATGTAAAAATTGGCTTGAACTTGGCGAACGAAACGAAAGCATAAATTGAAAGTTGCTGAAATGAAAGACAAGTGTCAAATAGTGTAATCAATTTGACATTCATCTTGTCATATTGTTTTTTTTTTTTCATTGTTTGCAAATACAAAAGAAATCATTAAGTGAATTTATACTAAATATAATATTTGTCTGAGTTGGTTTTCTTTTTCTTTTCACATTTTCTGTACAAATCACAAAATGAAGGTAGCTTGACTTGAAGTGAATAAGGTAATTGCATGATTTCTTCGAAATTCTTTTCATTCTGCTCAATCTCTCTCTCTCTCTCTCTCTCTCTCTCTCTCTTTCTCTCTCTCTCTCTCTCTCTCTCTCTCTCTCTCTCTCTTTCTTTCTTTCTCGTTTTGTATGCTGACGTTGAATGAATTCACACCGGAACTGAGCTATCACTTTAAATATAACGTAAAATTGTGAATGCACCTCAGTAAATGAATAAAAATGATATCTTGATTGAAAGAAAAATTCAAGCTATTCTCGAGACAGTTGCATTGCAACTCTATAATCTACACATCATGCACGTTTATTCCATCAACTTATCTTCGTTTCTCTCTATCTCTCTCTCTCCCTGTTTTTGCAAGGTTTATCTATTGTGCCGGAAATGCACGTGGAAAACTGCTGCTGTAAGAATAAAATAAGAGAAAACTGCATCACAGTTTGTTCTTGGCACAAAGCATAATAAACTAGATTCTTTCACGACCGTAATTTTCGCACACTGTAAATATACAAAAATATCAATGTAGAACGAGCACGATTTTCACATTTCAACAGTGTACCCAGAGTCTTTGAAATGATCGAAATGACAAACATATCTCAATGTCATTTGCGGAACACACATGAGAATAACAAAATGTGTCTTGTGAAAAAGTGTTTGCTTAACAAAACGTTGATTGCCATTCACCCCCGTCACCTCGTCGTTCGTCTCTTTTCCTTTTTTCCAAACAAAAAAAAAAAAAAAAAAAAAAAAAAGATTCCTAAACGTATTTCATTCGCATGAACTGAACAGTTCAAACAGATAAATATAAACAACGCACAATATTGTCACACCAATTCGCGATTTATTCAAGTTTTTGGGTAATGGAATCATTTTACATTGTCGCATCGTCTTTTATGTATTTTAATGCTTAATAATATAATATTGAGTTAACTTTTCTGCTTTTGCTCTATGACGTTGTTTTCGTTGAATTCATCCAATTGTTAATGTTTAACAAACTAAGCAAGTTGTTTTGTCTATTGTCTGTGTTTTGAATGCGAAACTTGTGATAAACTACAAATGGCTGCACTGGAGCATCTATCTGACGCACAGTCACTTGTCCTGAATGCACAATTGAACCGGGCTCATATTTAAAATCAACCATTGCATTTGTATCATTTGAAACTATCGTCATACTGATCTGTAAGTTATAGAAATTTTCAAAAACTATTGTTAAAATTTATTTTATGCAAAATAAACATTTTTAACTTACTGCACAGCAATGAAATAGAATTAATAGTATTGTACAAAATAGCATCTTATGTTCTTAAATTCGGAATATATAATATATACAACATTGAGGTTTCTTGTCTCTCAAGAAAATAGTTGAACATTTCGGCCACACAACTCAATTTATATTGATAATATTATGCAATCTAATTCGTGACTTGAAAACAGAAATTATTTTGAAATTGTCACTACAAAATGAATTTATTCGGATTCATTTGTAAATATTGAATTTAGTTTATTTCAAAATCGCTCGATTAATCGATATCGTAGCATTTAAATATATATGTTTGCATTTCTACAGATATTTTCTATTATATACTTATACATTAACCTAGAAATTGGCTTTTAGATTAAAAAACATTTGTTTTCTTACTTTACTTACTCTAGTACTTTTTCAAAGACTGTTCCATATCCAATTAGATGAAATTTGGAATGATATTTTCACTTTATATATTCTTGAATAAAAACAACAACAATTCTATTACAATAGAATTCAGAGTATAGCTGTAATTTTAAAAAAATATTATTATAAATATATTATGACAATTATTTTGGATTTAAATTATTGAAAATAATATGATAACTTGATAACTTGTTTTGAATTCGTGGAAATATTTATGTTGAAAAAAACACGATATCAATTTGTTCTGTAAATCAGGTCATGTAACTTACATAATTCACTAAAATCATGCTATAAACAATGTGAATATTCTTTAAATGTGCTTAATTGTGTGTATTCTTTCTTTATATACATGAACGAACAAATTTGTATCTGTTTTGAAAACAATTATTCTTTGAAATCAGTAAACATGTTTATTGAATTAATTTTATACAAATTTTCTCATATACTGATGAAAACAATCAAAAAATACTTTTTCATGAATCATTCACCTCTAATCAAGCCTCCAATATGGAACTGAACAATATATTCGACTGTGAACGTATCATTTGTATCAGGGCTTAAAATAATGATTTTTCTTTTTTACCAAATTACGTGGGAAATTTCCATTTGTTCCAAAAACTCTGATATAATTATAAAAAAAAAATTTGGCTTCTGAAAACTGAATTCTCGAGTACCAAAATGAATGTTTGACTATCGCTTATTTTAAGCCCGATTATATTTTTGATATGTATTGTTGTGTAAATTTTTCATAACTTTGTACGCTTTAAAGCAAAGAAATGATTATGTTCGCTAATGTTTTCAATGGTTTTCAATTTATTAAACCGAAATGGTCATGCAATTGATTATTATTATGTGTTAAGTATGTATCATTTGATGTTCACATATTTTGGAAAATTTAGTTTATAACTTCAGTATAAATTGCTTTCATTACCATTGTCAATCGATATTATGTGCTCACTGTAAGTGATTCACTGCTCATCGAATAGTCAAATTATTTGATTCATTCAAAGCAACAAAATATTTAACTTGAAATGCCATAATGTCAAGTAAAATCGTCTATAATTTACAGTAACAATATTTAATGTTCACTTCAGTTTACAACTTTAGACAATATTGCATTTGAATTTGTAAGGATGAATATGGCGTTTTAACTACTAGAAGGAAATGAATAAAATATTCTTACATGTCTGTAGAATTGTAGAAGTTTCTATTTGATTCACATAATTGCATGCAATTCTGATAAATAATAGAGGTGTGTCTTGTCTGGTAAATAGTAAATCGTCTTCAAGACGTTGAAATGAAAAAGAAAATAAAGAGGATGTAACGAACCAGGAAGGAACTAATAAAAACAAATGTACGAAACTAAAATGGATATGTAAGTGATTATTATTTAGCCAACATGTGATTGTTAGATTTATGTTGTGTGTGTGTGTGTGTGTGTGTGTGTGTATGTGATCAGCGTATGTAAGTGGTTGTTGATGGAACATCCGCATAAATGAACAACTTTAGCTGCAATATCATTTGAAATAAATCTTAATTAATTTGTAATACGGAAACGTATATATAATATATTTCCACATAGTTGTCTCGTTTCGTTCTCGTTGACGTTAGAAAATTAATGCACGAAGAATTGAAGAAAAGATAAGTCATTTTCAACTCTTTGAATTCCATTGAAATCAAATGACAATCAACAACCATAAAACCATTGTCAATCACATGTAATTGATTTTGGTTAAGAGGTTGGTGTGTATTTGACATCAGTAATTATATGTATGATAACTATGATTATTTTGTCATCGTTCTTCTACCGTGCACCCCTTTCACCAAAGAAAATTCAAAATTACTGCGCATTCTCTTGTCAATTGTGAATATTTTTTATAAAGGTCATATTCAAATAGCACTAAATATTCAGTGAATAGTTCATCCATCGAAATCGTTCCGGATAATTTGATTAACAACATCTAATCACCATTTTATGCAACAGACATTAGAAATTGAGAGCAGTAATCACATCAAATGTTATAAACTTGAATTGTAATATGAAGTAGTTGGTTTGCCACAATATAACAAAATTCACCGAATTGCATTTGGATGTAAACTTTGCATCAAACATATTTCAAATATAGATATATAGATATATACATTTGTTTGAAATTTGCTTGGATACATTGCAAAAGGAGAGTCAACAGCAAGCAATATGAATTGCTTGTTAGGTTTGATACATATTCTTTTTATTGAGCACATTGCACACAATGTACATTTTCACTTGAACTAAGTTTGTTGATGTTGGTTTTAGTGGCTTTAAGAGATACTACATAATCGTAGATCATTTTAATTAGACAAAATGCTTTACTCAATGTTTGGCATAAAGAGATCTCTTGATAAAAGCAGATAGAAGCGATCAAGAATAAAAGCACTTTACATTTCATTTACATGAGAGCGTGATAATAATCTAAATGGAAGAAAACTTAATAAACAGCATTTGGAGTTAGCATTGTTGCGCGTATAATAAACACACGGGATACGGAATTCTAATCTTTATCTCTATTTCTTCTCATACTGTTTCTCTCTCTCTCTCTTTCTCTTTCTCTCCCTCTCTCCCTCTCTCTCTCTCCCTCTCTCTCTCTCCCTCTCTCTCTCTCTCTTTCTCTCCCTCCCTCTCTCTCTTTCTCTCCCTCCCTCTCTCTCTTTCTCTCTTTCTCTTTCTCTTTCTCTCTTTCTCTTTCTCTCTCTCTCTCTCTCTCTCTCTCTCTCTCTCTCTCTCTCTCACTCTCTCTCTCTCTCTTTCCCTTTGCCATAACCCCAACCGTTGCATATTTTATACACACACTCAATTCGATGTATTTGGCTGTTGTGTTACTTTAACATGTTTATAATACATAAGTATTCCATTTTCTCTTAGCTTAAGAATATTTTCCATTTTCTATTTCCACATTTTGCGCCAGATTTCATTTTAAATCAACGATGTTTCAACAAATCTAATTAAATATTTAAATGGAAATTATGTAAATGAAGATCGTTTGATTAGTTTTCTTATAAATAGATATTGTGTAATTGATTTATTTCAAAGTGTTATTTTACACTGCCATTGCGGAAGTAAATCCTTCAAATCAAATTCAGCCCTAAATTCGGAAGAATATTTTTTTATTTGTGCAAAAACACTATTTTAATTCGTTGTCATTTGTTCAAGTAATGAAAAAATAATATAATTTGAAAAATAATTTATTTTCTACAAATGAAGGCTTTTTTTGCAAATAGCTATTTCGTGTAATGAAAAAAAAACAGTTTCTTTTTTGTTTCAAAAGAAAAAAAAAAAAAATGGTGTGTTTTTGTTATTGTTCCAATAAAATTGATTTGAATGGGCAATGGGTAATGGGCATGCCGCGTGTGGTCTTTGTGAAATTTTATTATTATTTCATTAAGCAATGACAATTTAAAACAATTGTTACAATATTACAACTGAAATAATAATATAATCAATTGAAACGTTTAAACATTTTGCATTCTATAATTTTTTTTTTTTCCAGTCTCAAATTAGCAATTTTTTTTTTTTATTCACAACCGAAATAATTATATGTTTCCATTCCAATTCATTTCGATTGATGTGTTAATATGGTCAAAAGTTGAAACTCATATTTCGCCGTTAATTCATTTTGGGTTTAAATCTTTTTTATCTAACGTTATGTCGATCATATTATCGGTTTACTGTTGATAACCAATAAATGTTTAATTAAAATTTTAATTTGGCTCAATTCAATGATATAATTTTCATGCAAATTTCTACTTTTGTGTACAATGAATTGAAATGGAATTAATTGCCACCTGCTTGTCACAGAGACAAATGGCAAAAAAAAAAAAAAACAAAAAACGAAAATGTATTGGAGTCGAAAATGGCAGACTAAGAGTGCTTTAAAGCATCACAATTGAGAGAATTCTCAACAGTGTTTTAATAAATGTGCGAACAATACGTTTGCACATAATCGTTTCCAAATATAACTTTTACAATCACTCAGTTTTAATTAAGAATAAAAACGGTAATTACTTCTTTGGTGGCCGAGGAATTGAATGGAAATGACTGTTATTATCAAACAATGTGCAGTTGATGGGTGGATTTTTTTTTTTTCGTTGGCCACTGCCAATTCACTTCAGATAAATTAACTATACGAATGTGCTTTGAAAAATACATGAAACCAAATACACAGAGAATAAACTAAGATACAAAAATCCCAACAAATGTTTCTATTTTCATTTAGTTTGACTTTTCGTTGTTCATCGTTTTCAATAACCGACACAATGTCACAATGAAACATTATGAAAAGCAGTGTTCGTGTGTGTTGTGTGTGTGTGTGTTTGTGGGGGGGGGGGGGGGGGGGGGGGGGGGGTGTGTGTGTGTGTGTGTGTGTGTGTGTGTGTGTGTGTGTGTGTGTGTGTGTGTGTGTGTGTGTGTGTGTGTGTGTGTGTGTGTGTGTGTGTGTGTGTGTGTGTGTGTGTGTGTGTGTGTGTGTGTGTGTGTGTGTGTGGTTGTCAAACGAAAGATTAGCTTTATGGTTCAAAGAAAAGTTGTGCCATGTGGAAAAACACAAAAGTCCAGATGATAAATTAGATTTTGTGTGACTCTTTTTTTTTCTGAAATTCTTTTCTCATATAACATGTTTTCATATATACACAAAAGTATAATACAATAAGTAACAAAAGTATGTTGAAATTGTGTTCATTGAATGAATTTTGTTCTTGTGCTTGTCATAAAAAAAAAATATACACTTTGTAATCTGGTTCAGCGAACTGTTGACGAACTCAATATAATTTAATATGTCTGCTTTGCAATTGTTTTCCCTTTTTTTTCTTTTTTTTTTTTTAATATTAAATGACTGTTGATAGTTTATTTTGATACGCTGAATTGTGAAAATGACAAATTTATCCTCGAAAATACATCTGCACTACTAAAGCTAAAGCTAAACATAATATTCAAGCTCATTTTTTTGATGTTGGCGTTTCTGATGCAACGTTGATGTAGTTGAAAATTGAGCTGAAAATGTTTATGATTTTCCTAGAAAAGCAAATATGTACATTTCATCTGGTATTTTGACGAAAAACCACGTAACGTGCTATGCACAAAGTAATCACAATTTAATTGACTAACGGTGTGATAAACACATTTCATAAACATCAACACAAATTTATTACCTTCGTAAAAACATCAATTTATTTCACAAGTCGCATTTAATTGTTTTTTTTTTTTTTTTAGCGGGACAAAGATTTTGATTTTGTTTCTATTAAGATTACTTCTAAGAAATTGAACTTGAACATTAAAAGGAAATCAAATGACGTATTGTATGATATGTTCTTTCATGTTTATAATTAACGTAGGTAGCTTTTGACACTCAATTTCGAGAGTTTAAATTATTTTCACTGTTTTAAAGAACATAGATGTGAGAAGGTTGTGATAAAATTCATTTATGTAACTGGATTACATCACATCGAAATTCATAAATAATAACAACAACAAATTAAATCCAAAGTAAAAGTTAACTTTCATGCGTCTTTTTCAAAATAATTATTTATTCATTTCTGTAGAGAATATTTAATATTTGTGTAGCAACGGACGACAGTTCGAACAGAATTTCTCGTTGAATTTTGGGATTCATTTCTAGACACTATTCGGGTGATTTTAGATATAAAAGCATTTCGGACGAACATAAAGTTTGGACAAATTGCTTGACATTTTTTTTTCATCTCATTGACACCTCTAGGCAATTATGCTTGAATTTTTTTTGGATTGGATTGTTTAGAATTGAAAGAGATAAATTGATAATTTATTGAAGGGAAACATTTTTTTTATTCAAAATAAATTGCAAAAAAAAAAAATGCAGAATTTGTGGGCCATACCGTGGATTAATCATCATTGGAAACATAATACCCATACCATTTCTCAAAATCTGCTAAAAAGGAGAAAAGGAAATTGAAAAGAATATTGAGAGAATTAGTAATTCAATATACATACCAAAGATATCACTATCATCAGGAGTTGGTGCAGGCTGTGGTTGATCTGGTTCATTGTCTGTATCTGACGGACTCACATATGGAAATTCCTCTGCAGCTGGATCTGGAGGAGGAATTGGATCACCCGGACCTGGAATATAATCAGCATATGTCTCTACGACTGGGTCTGGAGGTGAAACTGGATCACCAGGACCTGGATCTGGAACTGGAGGTGCATTTTCAGTATTATCTCCTGTATTTGTCACATCATCGGCATCTGATGGACTCACGAATGAAAATTCCTCTGCAACTGGATCTGGAGGTGGAATGGGATCACCCGGACCTGGATCTGGGACTGGAGGTTGAATTTCAGGACCATTCGCTGTGTCTGTTTCATCACCAGTATCTGACATAAATGGATCTATGAATGGATTTGGATCATTTGAAGCCTCTGGTACTTCAGGATTAAATAATGGTTCTTCAGGTTCAAACGGAGCTATTACAATGAGTAAAATTTGTAGTCAACATTTAATTTTTATCGAATTAGTTTGATGAAATGAGGAAAATATATGATTGTAAAAAGTCACCATTTCATGAGAAATGACCAAAAAATAAAATCAGTTAGAATGAAAGAAAATATGATATTAATCATAATAATCAATAGAAACAAAAACATACCATAATCTTGGTCTGTTACTCCAGTTTTTGAAAAAAAAAAGAATAAAAAAAAAAACAGAAATTATCAAAATATGTTATAATTCGTACTTGAATTCGTACCAAAAACACTAACATAACAAATTAATATTAATTATGCAATATTTTTTAAACGAATTATAAATGTTGTGTTATTTAAACAATTAATTAGTAAATTTTGATGGAAAAAAATTAAGTTCCCCAAATTATTCCAATGTAAATTTAATTTTTCATACCAGGTTCTTGATTGGGATCTGCAAATATATCTGGATACGGTGCTGGATCAGGATCAGGATAGGGTGCAGGTTCAGGATCGGGTGCAGGTTCAGGATCGGGTGCAGGTTAGAGATCGCAGGATCAGGATCCGGTGAAGATCAGGATCAGGATTCGGGTCAGGATCAGGATTCGGGTCAGTATCTGATATATATGGAAATTGTGGTGCCGGTGCACTCACATCAATAGATATTATCGCCAATGAAATGAAAATAATAAATTTCATCTTAAAGTTATCGTCTTGGTTATTCTTTCGAATGTTGTCTTTAGGATTACGAAGCGTTTACTAATTTTAATCTGTTATTGCTCTATCATATATATATAGTATTTATTGCAATTGCATCGATGAAACACGCCAGTATTATTTGCGATTTTAATTTCATAGATAGATGCAAGTGAAATGTAGCATTCAGAGGAAAAATGTCATACAGAAAAGTTCCGTGGAAAAATGAATAAAACAAGTGGCAAATGAAGTATTTTATATGCAAAATGTGTTCCAAATAAGTGGCATATAAGGTATTTTTATCATTTTTCCGCGAAACTTTTCTGTATGACATTTTTCCTCTGAACCTTTCAAATTCAATTAAATACGTTTAAATTTTAAATTTTATCCATTTATAATAAATAAATATTAAGATTTCAATATAATACACATGTGTCAATGTTTGTAATGATTAAAATAAAATTGAAATAAATTCGTTTTGTGCATAAAATTGTGCGAAGTAAATTATTGATAAGATCATTGATCTTTTCAGTAAAATGATGTAAACTTGTTGTCCTTGATGTATTGTAATAATGCCGAGGCAAATGAAACAGTTAAACATCACAAATTCGTCGGAATTTTAATAATGTAAAATGTCATTTCGGGTAGTGATCAACCTGTTAAAAGTGGATGGCATGAAATATGAAGTCTATATAATTGCCTCATACATGTTATATTCAACCCTTATGACTAGATCAAATCATGATTCACATTACCATATTTCAATTCAATTTTATTTATATTCTGTTGGATCAATAAAAAGTCAAAAACATAAATATTGATTTTCAGTCTGTTGACACATACTTGATGTTGATTATGATAAAATTGGATAAAAATATATTTTTTTTTTTTTTTAATCACTTTCAATTAATATTGGCGTTTTTAATACAATTATTGCTTTTGCAGTCGCAAAATTTTAAAATACTTTTCTTCACTTTAATGTCTTATGAACAAATTTAATTTAATTTCAATCAAATATCAAAAAAGGCAAATTATGATGATCGGCAAAATTTAACGCCATCTACAAACGTAAATGTAGAAGACCATATAACATCAATAGATCTTGTGGATCATTGTGAATATTTTCCATGATTATTCACGTACCATTTCCAAAAATCGTCTAAAAGTTAAAAAAAAAAAAAATCAAAAAATATTGCGATTAAAGAATTAGTTATTTAACGTACCATAGATATTAATTTCTTCAGGAGTTATTTGTTCTGCATTTGAGGATGAAACTGGACCTGGCGATGAAGGTCGTGGAGGAGGAGGAGGAGGAGGAGGAGGTGGAGGTGGATTTTCAGGCATATTTCCCGTGTTTTCATTATTTACATTTAATGGAGGCATATAAGAATTTAGATCTGGGCTTGGGATTGAATATGAAGCTTGATCTGATGGTGGAATTGGATCTGCAGCTGGAGGTAAGAGTGGGGGTGGACTTTCAGGAAGATTTTCTGTGTTTTTCACATCACCGGTATCTGATATAAATGGAGTTATGGCTAGACTTGGATCATTCGGAGTGATCGGTGCATTCGGTGTGATCGGTGCATTCGGAGTGATTGATGTATTCGGCGCATCTTGTATTTCAGTATTTGTATCTGACGGAGGCATATAAGAATTTGAATCTGAACTTGTGATTGAAAATGGAACTTGATTTGGAGGTGGAACTGGATCTGGACCTGAAGGCGGAGGTGGAATTTCAGGAAGATTTTCGGTATTTGTCACATCACCGGTATCTAATGTAAATGGAGCTATGGGTGGACTTGGATCATTCGGAGTGATCGATGCGTTCGGCGTATTTGGTATTTCAGGAATAACTGAAGGTTCTGTTTGTTCAAACGGATCTTTTACAAAAAGTAACATTTGTAATCAATATTTAATTTGTATCGAATTAATTTATTGAAATTTGGGTAAACATGAAAGAATAAAATCAGTTGAATTGACAATAAATACTAATCATTACAATGAATAGAAATATAACATACCATTATTCTCGTTTGGATTATTTACTTGTGTTTCGTTGGGTAAAACATTATCGCCATTTTCATTATTGTTATCATTGTCATAATTTTCTTCGGCAGGTATTTCAATTTTAGAAAATAGATTCAAAAATGTAAGTTTTGGATACAGTGGTGGAGTTAGTTCATTCTCTATATATTGTATAAGCTGTATAAACCACGGTAATTGAGCTACTGGTGCACTCACTGCGTATGATATTGAATTTAAAAAAATGAAAATAATTAACTTCATCTTAAAATTATCCTCTTGATTGTTTCTTTGAATGTTGTCTTCAGGACTATGAGGCAGTTTAATTTCAATCCATAATAATTGCTCAATTAAATATGTATATAGTATATATATGATGCTTTGCAGACGCATCGATGATGTACGTCAGTATTTTTTGCGATAAACATTTTAAAATCATATTGATCTAAACTGTTTGTGTGTAAAATGCAAAAGATTTTTTTTTTTTTTTCGAATTGTATCCAGTCAAAATAAATAAAGGAAATTCAACAGTTCAAAATAATGCTTTATGTTTATCATACAAATACGCATCAATATTTCTATTGACTCAAATGAACTTGAAATATATTCATGAACATTCGTTATAAATTAATGATCTTTTAATCAAATTATGCGAATATGCGTTTTCTTTGAAGCCTTGTAAGTAGAGAGATAGGAAATATAATCAATGAAAATCTCAAATTTGTCCAAATGTATCTGTTTATCAGTGCCTCTATCTTTGTATCTTTTTTTTATTGAAAATAGTTTGAGTTTAGTCTGTCAACTATTTATTACTTGAAAAATTTGAATAAAACACATTGAAACATGAATCGGAAAACCGCCAAACAAATTCGAACGACATTAATTTGGTTCGTTTGCATTCATACGTTTATCGTAATAAGGATTAATTCCAATTCACTAAATAGCTAGCACTGCCATCATATTTACTTTTAAAGGAATGGCATTGTATTTATTAAATATTGTTTTTTTTTTTTTCGTTTGGTCATTAACTCGGATAGCAACATGGTGAAAGTAAATAAAATAAGACGCAAAATAAATATGTCACACATTAAAATTTTTCTCAATATTGATATTTTAAATTATTTCTTATTTGTATTCATTGAATAAATAATTCAAGAATGCAAAACAGATATGAAAAATATCATCAGCGATTGGTTAATTTATTTCGTTGTTATATTGACGTGTTGAATTTTTGGATATTGATTCGATCTCAGACGGATGATACCTTCATGATGATAATGATATAAAATTAAAAGATCGATTGAAGCAAGCAATTTGATATTATTAAGAAAATTTTTTGCTATATCTCAATTTTACAATAAACATCCTTCATATATGGACAAATTTAATTTATTTTCTATTAAAAATTACACATGTTGATGCTTCTATTTTTTTTTTCAGTCAGAAGAAAATTCAATATATTTAAATTAAAGAAATTTTTTATTATGATTTCATAAAAATGTTCTTTATTCAAAATAAGAGAAGACCATCTCTTTCTACCATCATATTGACTTCAGTTTATTATATTCATTTAATGAGTATTTGAAATATCGAATGATCGAAACTAATTGGAAATGGAAAAAAAAAAATAAACGAATTCAAACTTTTGTCTATTTAATTAGATAATAATTGACATTTTTGCGTTTAATTTAAATTGGAATTGCAGAATTGACTCTTTGTTATAAAACGGGTGATTCTTGTGATGTGTTCATCAGAAATTGTTCAGTATTGTCCAGTTTGAGTGTATAAGCGGGCAAAAGGAAAATTAATAAATAAAATGAAAGTGTTTGGTGCTCTAGTTTTTGCCTGTGTAGTAGCTTTGGCTGCTGCTAATGATGGAAATCAACAAGTTCCACAACAACAACAACAACAACAACAACAACCAACATCTCCTAGACGGAACAATGGACAAAGCTTTTTTGGTTTGGAAAATTTGGCAAATTTAGGAAATTTGGGAAATTTAGGAAATTTAGGTGATTTACTACCAATGATGGGTGGAGGTAATGGAGGTGGCAACACCAATATAAATCCACTTGAATCAATTCTCCAAAGGCTCGAATTTTTCATTTCTAAATTGATTGGCACATTGCGGGATCAACTTACACGAATTGAGAAATTATTACAAAGCCGTCTTGGAGGTTCATCATCCCATGGAGCAAACGGAATGAGCAATGGAAATGCACAAACTGCCAATGCTGCCAACAGTGTGCCAAATAATAATTTCAGAAGATCATCAAGCAACACACGGAGAGGTCTCTTCGATTTCCCATTTTAAAAATAAAAAATAAACTACAAATGCATTTCAATGATTTTTTTTGATGTTTAAAAACATTTTATAGAAAAATAAACTAGAGAAGCATTGTTTAAATCGACTTGTTTTATTAACAATTTTATCTAATTGAAATATACTTGAGTCATTTTTAATTTTATGACATGTATCGTATGACAACAAAATTTTGTCTACATCATAATGTTGCAGATAATGAAAAATTCATATTTCACAGTTATAAAAAAAATTATATATTCACGGAAAATATTGACATTTTAAATTATATTCTCAGGTGTGTTTCATTATTATGTTCTTTCTTTCCATTGAATAATGCAGTATATTTTGGGAAAAATTTTGAATTTTTAAAACAAATTTTCTCCGAAATAATTAATAATAATAATTTGGTTAATAGAATTTGATCACATTGATTCATTTGAATCATTCATTGAATTCATTTGAATCATTCATTGAATTCATTCGAAATTTATTGCAAAAAGATCGATTTTGAAAAAGTATAAAAGAATGTGCATTGCATTGCATTCATTAGAACGTGTTTTACACTAAACACGTGGAAAATAAACAAGTGGAAAAAAAAAATGAAAATTTTCGGTGCCCTCGTTGTTGCCTGTGTTATTGCTTTGGTAAGTGCTGCCGGAAATCAAAATGCAAATCCACTTGGGGGTCTATTTAGTATGTTCGGAAATCCAGGTGGCAGTGGGGGCATATCAGGCATCATGGAAACTATCATTCAACGATTGGAGCCAATTATCAAGCAAATGATTAGTGTGATTCAAGTTCAACTCGATCGAATTGAAAAATTATTATTAAACTTTGCTAACAAATCATCAAATGCAGTCAAAGGTATTCGTAGTACTACAATGGGAGCAAATAAAGTTTTTAATTCTAGAAAAAGATAAATCATAAATCGAGTCAAAGCATTTCTCAATTGTTTTTTTTTTTTTTTTTTTTTTTTTCTCGTTCAAGGATGTCTGATCAAAAATAAATTATGTTGAGAATGATGAAAAATATTCTTTTATTGATGGTTCAAGAAGATTTTCATTGAGAATCGCTTGAGACTTTGAATAGAATTGAACAATTAACTTTAGAGCTAGTACTTTAGAGCTTTGTAGCTCACTCAATGTTTCTCTTTAATTCTTGAAACGCCCAAAAATGATTGTATTGTAATAAATCAGCTCCGATAAAAATTTCGAAAGCATTCTCTATAAACGCGAGTGGGTCTTCATCTGTGGATATAAATCTAAATCTCATAATAATACACATTCTTTTATATCTTTATAATTAAACACATGATTATTTTAAAGCCGATTTAAATAAAACCGTTTGATAAAAGATAAATGTATCGAAATAAATCGTGAAATGGGGAAGTAGAAGGAGATTCAAATTAAATTTCTTTGCGCAGACTCGACGAAATTCTCAATTTCTCCTTTTCAAAATTCATTCGTACATATATGATATTATTTCTCCAAAAGTTTGGCTTCTAATTTTCAGAAGACGAATTCAAGGAAACTTTTTTCAATTTATTCTACCATCAATATGTTATGATTTGCTTTGCTTTGCTTGTGAAATCATCATTCGTTGTAATATCAAAACAAATGAAATCTTAACAGAAGAATATTGTAATGATTTAGTTATTGTTCACAAATTAATTAATAAGTAGACGTGAAATGAAATGAAATTGAAACAGCCGTACGCATACAAAAACAAACAGTTGAATTCCCAATTGTTGGACGATAGGTATTAATAAGAATTATCCACAGATGGATTCTGGCTTTTCTTTGTAATTATTTGTTATGTACAATGTGGCTCTTTTTCTTATTATTTTTATTGTTGTTGTTTTTTCATGTTTACACAAGTTTAAATATTTGAGAAAAAAACTTTCATTTTCGTATCAATAGTTGAATGTTTGCACTTGATAAATTTACATGATATATAATTTAAATGCAAAGGGGAAATACAAAGTGAAAAAGCTAGGAAAAAAGTTTATTCTTCAAAACAATAAATTATACAAAATTATTTATTTAGATTAAATTAAAATCTAGGCCTACGAAATGAACTAAAAACATCAATTTATCATTAATTATAAATTTTAATTTGCATTTTTTTTCGAAAAGAAATAAAAAGCTAAAATTTATGACAAGTATGAAGAAAAATTGAAAAATTGAAAAAATTATAAATTAATTCATTCAGATGTTTCCACAAGTTGGTCAATTAGGACTGTGCCAGAGCACCTAAAAACAATATTTATTTAGGTAGCATACGTATTTTACGATGGGCAAAATGTTTATTTCGTTGAAATAAAATGCACAAAGGTGTATTTCCAAGGGAATTCACGGAAATCAGTGTATCAACAATGAAAACCATTCTTTGTGTCTGATATTAAAATTCATTGTGTCGGCATTTTTATTTTAATTCACAATAATAAAGTTTGTTACAATAGATCAATCCAAATTAAAAATAATAATAAAACTCGAATTTTGTTATTTACTTTTGTTGTGGACTTAATTCACAATTGTGGTAGTCGAAATAATATAATACATTGTTACCATACAATAAAAGTAATTTAAAACAGTTTCGACCGATTACAAATCTATTTTCATGCATCAGGTGATGATTTTTTTGGTTCACAAATGAAAACTAATTGAATTATAATTCAAATTCAAACATATCTATTTTGGTGTTCCTTTCTTTTCTATTAAATTAAAACACAAATATAAATTTTTAATTTTTCATATGCTGCTCGTTTGAAATATGAAACTAAAATTTTGAAATTCAAATAATATTAACACAAAAGAAATGATTGTAATTATGTTGGAAAAAATGGTGATCTTAAAATAAACATGAAATGTTATTAAAAGTTTCCAATTTAATTGTCCAAGTTTTATCCATTAAAAACTCCACGCTTCGAAAAATGACGTCAAGTCAAAAAAAAAAAAAAAAAAAAAAAAAAAAAAAAATGCCCCCAATGTAAATCTAACACGTGTTGAGATTTATCAAGCATATTATTATATTCACTTTAAAATTCCAAGTGTTGACATTTACACAATTTTTCGTTCATTTAAATTGTAGAATACGTGATACATCATAATTAAAGTTAATTTTTCTTATGGTCGCCTTCGATTTTTTTTTAATTTGTCTCTGTGAACATTGTTCAGTGAAAAATCCACATTGGATCAATTCCATATATTGAATGTTATGAATTTGGCATACTTCTGCATGATTGCTTATCAATGACGATTTCATACTAGAAAGTTTCGTAATTGTGATTTGATTTTGTTTCTTCTTTCAATTGGATTGGCATCATTTTACGACATACAAGATAAATATGGAATATTTTTTTGTTTTCGTCTTGATGAAATCAATGAAAAAGTCTATGCTCATTTGATATGTTTTATTCATGTGTGTTTGTTTGCAGAATATTTCAAGAAAATTCATTACATAAATAGACATTTGGTTCAAAATATGAGTGTTTTTTTTTTTCTTTAAATCATATTCAGTTTTGAAGAATAAAAATCATTGTTGCTAATAAAATGAAGATGTGATTTCAGTGCGGATAAACAATCGTCCATGGTTGAATTATTTGAATTGAGTTCATGTGAGCCCATGAATTTTGAAAGGCTTTAGTTGCACACAAACACACACACACACACACACACACACACACACACACACACACACACACACACACACACACAGTACCATTTTAATATAACTCATATACTTTTGTGTGTGATTACAGAGTTTTTTCAGAAAAGTTTGATTCAGGTATTACAAACCAATGTTGATTATTAAACGAATCCATGGTTGTTAGGCCAGAAGAAAAAAAAAAACCATAAAATTTCATTTCTTTATCTAAATTTCACATGAGCCCATAATATGTTTTTTTTATGTTATGACTATATTCAAATCGTGTCCCTCTGCAAACAATGAAATCAACATATTCATAATATCAAATTACAAACTGCAATCGAGCAGACATTTTATTACCGATGCTTTTTACTTTCTCTTTCTCTCTCTCAATCATTCTTGTTCTCTTTTTTTTCTCTTTCTCTCTCTATCTCAATCACACACTCTCTCTCTCTTTCTTTCTTTTCCTCTCTTTTCCTCTCTTTTCGTCTCTTTTCGTCTCTTTTCGTCTCTTTTCCTCTCTTTTCCTCTCTCTTTCTCTCTCTTTCTTTCTCTTTCTCTCTCTTCCTCCATTTTTATTTTATGCATACATGACGAATATATCTTAATGACTGTTCATGAAAACAGACAGTCTGTTATCATTGTGCATGATATTTTTTGGTTATGAAAATGATACACATATTCAATTTGAAATGAACAAAATAGTTTACAAATTATTCAGTTAATTATTTCTTCACGTAAAAAACATATAAAAGGGCGACGTTTATTTATTCTTCTTGCTATAACATTTACAGTCAGTATTTGCTGTATCGACATTTTCCAATGATAACGTCTATAAACACATATTCAACGAATGATTCAGTTGAATAAATTTCATTCATTTGTTATGATTTGTATGAATTTGCTTTCAAAGTGAAATGAAATACGAGATTTTTTATCAGTTCTAAACGTCAAACGTATGAAGTGTGAATGAATTCGAGAGTAAAAAGATAAGGAAAAAAAAATATTCGTCTCACTCAATCAGACCATTTATTGTTCACAGGAAATTGTTTTTTGAATCTCAATTTTCAGGTCTAATTGTGTCAATAATATTCATAAATTCCGTAGAAATGCTCTATTGATTGGTTGAAATTCAATAATTTTGAGAATATTTAAATGATAAATCATTTATACATTCCATATATGTATGTTTCCATTCCAATTCCGAATTGAGCACTCAACTTTGAACAATTTCCGAATGGTATCAATTTATTATTCAATAAACACTTGTGAATTTAATTTCGAAATTACTGTGTATTAAGAATTCTAATTGCATGTAAAGGAATTCAATGTTTGTGATTGAAATGGATCAATTCAATCAAGTAAATATACTTGTCATATGTTTCATAGACATATTTTATCTAGTGAAGATGATTTCAATAGATAAATTGATTTGGAAATTTGTTCGATCAAAATAGGCATACAATCCTAAATGAGTGCATTCTCTGAATTTCAGAGTTCAATCATTTTAATAAATGTGACATTTATCATAAAAAAATCCTAGAAAAAATCAATCTAGATTCAAAGTATTGCCATTTTCATGTGAAAATAAATTCAAAATTCATACATAAAGTTCCATTTTGGTACATCAAACACCATCAAAATATATTCAATCCAAAAACCAAACTTTTCGCATTAAATCATGAAATTCAAATTGTTTCCGTTGTATAAAAAAAAAAAAAACGAATCGTACTTTTCGATCGATATATCGATAAGCATGAGTTTCTAAATAACACTCTCAAACCAAACATAAAAACA
Source organism: Resseliella maxima (assembly GCA_029041755.1). Taxonomy (NCBI): domain Eukaryota; kingdom Metazoa; phylum Arthropoda; class Insecta; order Diptera; family Cecidomyiidae; genus Resseliella; species Resseliella maxima. The sequence goes on from JAQOWM010000125.1 coordinate 550,748, forward strand.
CCAACACATAAATTCGGTGAAAAAAAAAAAAAACTTCGGCAAAGGAGCCAACATAAGACAACGAAGTGCAAAAGAATTTTATTGAATGAAGGAAGAACGAATGAGGAAGAAAATCGTAGATCTTTGAAAATGATTGAAAATCGACAGCAATAATGATGTCATTTTTATTTCCAATTTCCATAAATTTATACGTGAACAATTTATATGAGTGAATACTCCTATGAATCGTACAATTCAAATATTGACCTTAAATTGTTTGAAACAATTTTCTTTCTAAACAACGATATACTTGAAAAATCACTTCCGATGAAAAAAAAACACTTGAACCTAGTTGCATCAAAGTAATCTGAATTTCTGATGCATATTTTATTCATATTGAAATAAAGGATCTTTTGTAAGACCGTAAGCATATCCTATACAAACATGATTTTGCTGAAATATGAGCAATCGTTTCTGTAATTTATTCCATTTAAACTATTCGCTTGAACTTAGTTGTTCCACTTGCTTTATATTTCTATTCATATTTGTATGGATAATTTGAACATCCATTGTAGCTACAAACATCGTCATTGTCATACATACATGTGAGTAACTTGAGCAATATTATTTATCACAAAGTCACCCAAACAAGCGAATAAATGAAAAGTACTGCCATTTGAAATCATTGTTTGTTATACAAACTGAGTTACATTCACACAAACGCAACATTTAACAGACAATTACAAAGCATTCAGAAAAAAAAAAGAACGAACGAACAAATGTTCATGCTTTTCATTTGTTTCATATTCGCTCATTTGTTGATGTAAATAACAGTTATGTTGATACACTGTGTATTTGAATGCAGTGTTCACTTTGCTTTTTTACATTGCTTTCAATACACATTTTTAAATATCAACAGGAGACATTTCATCAAAAACCAGCATAAATACGAGTGATTTGTATTTATGCAGCCCCGTACATAAACCGAGTTGAACACAAAGAGAAAAATTAAACGCAAAATGACAGTGTGAAATATAAGCAAATTGTGATAAATACGTATGAAGCAGTGTGTGTGTGTGTGTGTGTGTGTGTGCAAGACAAAATTATTGACAGAGTTTGGGTCAGCATGCCAATAAATATTTGCAATCAAGCGTCAGAACTGTATTGACCGCATAGAATATGTTTGTACAACGTATTTGAATAAGAATTTTTTGAACAATTTGAGAAGTAAGTTTGATATTTCATTTTTTTCTTTTGATTGATATCATTTTCAATAAACATTCTACGGTGCATTTGATATTGAAATTGAATTCTATTTCCATACGAAAATTGTAAATATAAATTTGTTTTCAAAGACGTTCGAATCGATAAAATTGAACGGAAAAGTGTTTTTTTTTTTTGAGGTTATATGTCACAAGTTGCTCTCAAGCATTTACATAAAATATTAGTGAATTTAATCAAAATATGTACCATGAAAAGTGTAAGGCAAAAACATCAAACAAACTCACAATCAAATCAAAATTAAAGTTAGTGTAATTGACGCATGCCGTTTGATTTTGATGCAATTTCGATTTATGTTTGGCAATATTTTCTTAGAATGTCAATTTTACCATCAACTGACGATGTCAATTGTGAATCATCAAATCCGTAACCATAACCATGCAAAATGACATGTTGATTGCAACTATGTATTTATTTGGCCTGATTTTGACTTGTATAGATTTTGTTTAAATTTATTACAGACACGCAAGCAAATATAAAGTCACCAAAACTTATGGCCGCATGTAATGAATGTTTTCTCAAAGTAAAATATACATTTTCGTATTGCATCTTCTTCGATTCAAATATTGTGGATTATATTCATCACATGAAATCGATTGTATTCATGTGGAAAAGCGTCTCAAAGGAGAGACAAATAGATTAAAGGCAAATTCACGATTCATTTCATATTCACATTGAAACAGTTTGGATTGTTCATTGCTTTATTACAAATAAAGCTCGAACATTTACAATATGTGCGCAAACAAATCACAATTTCACCCGTACGAATAACATATATTGAAATGATTGCCATTCAGATGCAATGCAACTATTGTTGTAATTACAATTCATATGGAACATTGGAACGATTGAGAAACGTGTAATAATGATATCGTGTCGATTAAATCATGTAATTTCAAACATCAAAATGCTTATGTGCTGTCAATGTGTTATAATACGCCTTGAAGGATATTTTTTGTGTGTAGATAAATTCAATCGAAATACATATTTCCGATTAGAATTCAAATTTCTCATGCAATTCAATGCTGAAAGTCACTTTGTCATAAACATAAATTCATTCATTTATGAAACATTTACAATAACATTGACCGTTCATCTAACTAGACACATCTAATTAATTAATCCAAATGTTTCAAAATGATATTGTTTACTCACTTAGCTGGATGCGCTATCGATTTAAGCAGCGTATTCAATTTAAATATTTAATCAAACTAATTACTTCTGTCAGTGATTGTTTTATACATTCATTCATTCGTGCATACATAATAAATGAAATGCACTTTTCCATTTCAAATTCAGTTTAATCTTCGATAGCAAGACTAAGAAACATTGCACATGGCTTTGAACATTGTTTGTAGAAAACTATTGCTGACTGATATATATTTTGCACAAAAAGTGCCAACGCATCCTTTTTGATTGTTTCCATCCAGCCAGCCAACCAGCCAGCCAACCAGCCAGCTTCGAACCATTTTTCGAAATGAATTTCTTTTTGTTGAAAGATTATCATACATAAAATGCACTCAAAATGTATTAGTTAAAAATGTATTTGCTCATCAATTTACCATTAATATTCAAAGCAATAATAATTAAGTGAAAAAGTTTTTAACAAAACTCTCCAACTGACTAACTGACTGACTTTATTTTTTCCACATCGATTTACAACTGTATTGAAAAAGCAGATCCTAGATCGTTGCTGTTCGTAAAATATTCAAGACTATTTTCGATTTGGTTTTTTGTACATGGCACTTGTCTTAACCACAATTTCAATTTCAATGGCAAATTTCAGTTGAAATTGTTGCTCATTATCAACTTCAATTCGATTCATTGTCGACACGATGCTTCTAACAAAGTTTTGCTTCATTCACTTCTTTTGCAACAAATTTTTGATACTTTTTCTTTTTAAAGTTCTACTGAATTGCTGTGGCTAATTCACATTGTCTAAAGAGCTTATTCAAAATTCGTTTGTATTCCATTTAATATATGACACATATGATGCGTTTCAAATTAATGTTTTCAATTTTCAAGGAAAACAAAGAATTTTCCAATTGAATATCTTCCCTTTCCACTCTAATGACAGTTTTGAAAATATCATATTTAACGAATAAATTTGTGTTTTCCTTTTATTTAAATATCTGGAATATTTGAAACAAAACAAACCTTATATCACACTCAAATCGAATACAAAAACCAGTTTTGTTTTACAAAGAAAATTTTGTTGTTGTTTTTTCGACAGATGGCGTTCGAATCATTCGAGTTTTATTTCGCTGCGATTTAAATCAAAATATGAAAATTTAGTCAAATGTTTTTATTGAAAATAATTCTAATAATTTTGTTTTTGATACTTTTGCAGGTAAATTAAATTGTGCATCACATTAACAGCGATGTCAAAAGATAAATCAGTTTTGAAGAACTCATTGGAAAGTTCACAACATCGGTCACATCAATCGGTTACTCACCGGTTGGGTTCCAATTTTCAATCTCATCACAATGAAACTCATCGCACACAAAATCCATCTCAATTGGCCGGTACATCAATGGTCAAACAATGGTACAGTGATACTGTATGATCTCAACTATCAATCTCAAAATTTAAACAATATTTAGTCATATGTTTAGCATATTTATGATATTTAGTATATTTATAAATATTTACAATATTTGCAATATTTGCAAAATTTGCAGGATATTTACAATATTTATTTTTATTTACTTTCGTTCTTTCCCCTTTAGGTACAGTGACACCAATACAAAGGGTAATTTGGTCATCGGAAGAAAAAATTATGAACAATCAATGCTAAAAACAGCATTAGAAGTGAAAATTCATTCTCTTTTGCTGGAACAAAAATTAAATGCTAAAAACAATGAAGTCGCTGAAGCAACTGCAAATATTATGAAAATATTTAAAAAATTTGTTCGTGGCGAGTACAAAGAAACAAATCGCTCAGCTACTAGCCAGGCAAATGATGTTCACATTACATTGAAAAAATCAGCAATGGTTCAACAAAAACAAAAATTTGACGCACAGAAAGCAGAAAATGTAAAAAATGTGAACAATTTGAATATTGATCCCATTATTGTGACAAAATCTGCAAAAGTTGGGCAAAAACGAAAACATGATGCACAGAAAGCAAAAGAATTAAAGAAAGGCACTGAAGCAAAGAAAGCGAAAGAAGAGAAGAAAGCAAAGAAAATGGACAACAATGTGATTGAAAGCGCCAAATATGTGTCACCACCAAAACTTCCAAGAGAGCTGTTGATATTGTCAAACTCTGAAGGATATGTTGAACAGTTACCCTGTGAATACAAACGCACACCGCGAACGGTTGAACGTTTTGTGTACGAATCTCCATTGAAATCATCAATAAAACGAAACAAAGGAAGTGCATCGTTGCCACAGATTTCCATTGAAAAAAAGTTCAATCGCATAAGCACATCCACATCATCACTGAATAGTCATCACCAAAAAATTACTACAGTCACACACACAAACGTTACAACAAACCAAACACCATGTAAGTATTTGAATTATTTATTTTGCAAATTTCTATCAACATTTTTTTTTTTTTTTTTTTGTTAAATTGTTCTTAAGCATTTTTTTGTAAAATTTTTACAGCCCCAAAGGATCAACAAAAAATCAAGCTTACAACAATTCCTATTGTTCCTTTGACATCAGGTATTAAATTTATTTCAGTTTTGATATAAATTTTATAAAACGAACTTGTTTTTCTTCACAGTTTCAAGTGCCATTCAAAACACACCGAAGCCTCAAGGAAAAGAAAGTATGAAGAATATCGATAAAAACTCATTGACAGATGAATTAGACCCAATTATCAACTTTTAATTTTTTTTTTTTCCATTTTAGAAGTTTCACCACATTCGATTGGAAATTTTCTCCATAATCGGGTCAAAATTACGCATTATCCAATGTTGGAAGTTAAAATAGAACCGGAAGACTAATAGAAACACTTACCATTTACATTAATATTTACCATTCACAAAATAGTAATCAAGCATTCATATTGAAAAAAGTCAATATTACACAAATGAGATTATACTATTGATTAAGGTACTATATCATATGCGGACGATTGGAACTTTATACGATTTTACTTTTAATCGTGTACAATCGTGCTCCTTGTGTGTAGCAAAAAACTATGAGAATCTACAATTTTTTTTAAGCTAAGGCGCAAACCATACATTCAAATACTGAAGCAAATTGTACCACCAGTCCACTTGTTCTCTGCCTAGCGTATAGTACCTTTAAAGATTTTCTATTATTCAAATAAATAATAGTAATAAAAGTAAAAGTAAAAATGCGATTTTTTACAAACTATTAAATTGACAATCAGAGTTTTGATTTAGAATATTATAATTATGACAATGCAAAATGTCAATACACAAATGAACAAAAATACATTACTTGAATTTTTGCTTGAGATTTTGCTAAATTCTTGATTGCATATCAATTGAAATGATCGCAAAGTAAACAATACTCTTTTTTAATGTCAACAAAACAACACATTTAATGTTTTCAGATAAACGAAACCGATAAATTATTATATTTTATGTGGAGATTCTTAAAGTGAGCAGTATAAAAGATGTTGAACAAATTGCTAAAAGAAAAACGAAAGAATTCCTCATTTATACATCGTCTCATTGTTCACATATTGTGTGCGGGCTTGTTCTTCCATGCTGAATAACAAACACAAGCTACAAATTATTTCAAACAATAAAATGCGAATGACAATATGTTATCTTATTATTGGTGCTGTAATTACTAGAGATTTTTTCAAAGAATTCAATATAGATCTTCTGTGTTTTAAATATAAATAGACAATATATTTCATTATTTATGTTTGTTTTTTTTTTATTTTTTTTTTTTTTATTTGTAAACGATCGCATTTCCAAGAAAGAGTTAACAATGAGATAAAAATGAAATATCAACAAATTTAAAAAAAAAACACTTAGTATAGTGCTGGTGCTAATGGAGCAGCAGAGTGTGCAGCATGTGCTGAGTAAGCAATTGGTGCGGCGGCGACAACTGCAGCTGATTGAGCATAGACTGGGTATGGCTGATAAATAAAAAAAATGTCAATTAAATTATTTGAAATTTTATTTGAAAAACATACAAATTCAATTTAAATGAAAAGAAAAAAACTTACAGCGGGAACTGGTCGGTCAACGGTAATTGGATGTGGAACTGGTACCTTTTCAACAACGGTTTGTACACGTTCAACAGGGACGGCATATGGCTATTTAAAAAATGAATAATGTTAAATTCCAATTTTGTTTATCAAATGAGGAAAAATGCCGAGGAAAAAGCTTACTTTTGGCACAGGTACTTGAACTTGAACAGTGTATGGTTGAGGGACAACACGGTCAACGTTGTATGGTTGTGGAACATGCTTGATAACTTCAACTGGATATGGCTGAAAATGTTTCGAAAATTTGAAAATTCGAAAGCAATTAAAATTTTTTTTTTCTATAAAGAGTAATTTTAGTTTTAATTTAATTGAAATAAATGCATTTGCAAGAATTCGCATTTTCAGAGTAAAATGAAAATATTTTTCCAAATAAAATATTATTTGATGGTGTTAATTACTTGAGGAATTGGACGATCAACTGGAACATGTTTAACAATGGTGCGTTCTACAGTATATGGAACTGGAACATTAACCTTTTCAACGGTGTGAGTGTGTTTTGAAATTTGTTGAGAAATGGAAGTAGTTTGAGCAGGTACTGGTGCAGGAACGATTACTTGTTCATTTGCTACGACAGAAGCAGCAAGTGATGGATATGCCAATGGAGCAGCGGCAAGTGGTGCATGTGCAAATGAAGCAGCGGCAAATGGTACAGAAACTACAGAAGCAGCAGCAAGTGGAGCAGAAGCCAATGGCAATTGCAATTGTGATGAATAAGATTGAGCCAAAGGCAATGCGCTTTCTGCCAACAATCCAGCAGGTTGACCGAGGTTTAATAAACCACGTTTTTCTTTTTTAGCTACACCAGCCATGCTAGTTGCCACTAAGGCGAACATACAAACAACCTAAATTACAAGAAAAGGAATTGGAATTAGATTAAATAAGTTCAAAATACGATTTTTTTTTTTTTTTTTTCAAATTCAAAAAATTTTCAATTGTCATACCATGAATTTCATTTTTCAAAGTTAATTTGATTTTTTTTCTCATTCAACACTTGATGAAGAGTAGATTTGATATGATTTTACATTCAAATGACAACCGTTTTTATAGTTAAAAAAAGACTCAAACACCCCACTGCTTACTTTATCTTTGAAAATCAATTAATTAATCAATTCGATGCGTAAAAATATTCACCAATATATAATTTATGTATACACATTCATTTGTTCATTTTGAACTTTTTATTTTCATCAATTGATATGGCAGTCATTATTGATATAGAAGAAATGATCGAAGATATAAGAACCATTTCTATTCTCAATGGAAATTTATTCATATTCTTCTTAATCAAAAATGTATTTGAAATTATGCAATTTTTTTTTAATATTGATACATTCACTACTAATAGAGTATATAATAACCAAATTTTTGTTGATTTACAATTCTTAATGCAAAGAAATGATTATTTGAATGCGTTACTGTTATATAAATGTTGAACAATGATGCAATCACCTGAACGTCACCTTGCAAATCATCTGTACGTCACCATTTTGGAAATAAAAAGTTGAATAAAATAATTTTAAAGTTTGTCATTTAAATGTTTGTGTTTTTATTCATTGAATGCTAATGAAAACATTGAATTTTCAATAAGGAAATGAGGCCTATCTCTTTATAAGAAAATTGCAAATGTTGTAATCAAAAGATTTTATCATTTTGCTTTCAATTAAATGTAAGCGCCGAATTTGCATAGTTTATATGATTTGATTTAATTTGATTGAAACTTATTGAAATCGTAAGATTTGGCAAAAATAACAAAGAAAGCCGTCATCATGACGACGACATGCCATTTGATTTGTTATAATGCAATTCTGTTAATTATTTAAAATAAATTTATTCATTGTCAATGATTGCTCAGCAAAATATGTTTAAATACAAAATATTTCTACTAACATTTGCATTTTTATTCATTCTCATTCAATTCCATTTGCACAAGAAAAAGTCTTGGGAAACATACATACGTACATTATACAACGTACACGCATAGATCAAATTCATTTAAATATGTATTCAAACAGTTGCGATAAGTGTGATCTATCGTAGACATTAAGTCTCTTAATTCAAGAGTATGAGGGAAGCACGAAATGTTTTTGGCAAAATGGGGCATGGTCAAACATTATGGCTTTCTTTTATTATTTGTTAAATTAATTAAATTCACTTGCTGATCGAGATACACATTCGACCTTAATTTATACATCATTTTATTGCATGTAACAGCAAAACAATGAAAATATTTCTTGAAATATATTGAAGTTTTTAAATGTCATGTCAATTTCTGTAAATATTTTCATATAATTTTATGAATTAGAATCATTTTTAGTAAATAGTTACATTTTTAATGAAAATGTTTAGTGTATGATCATAAAGAATACCAAAATATATAATATATTATAGACCTATGCTGAATTAATCGGTTACGAAATGTTCAATAAAGTTCAAGCATCTTTTATGGTATAACCGGTATTTTTTATAGCCGGAAATTTGTCGTCACCAAAGTTTGCTTTACTTTACAGATATGTTTTAAATTAATTTGATGTATGTTACAAAAACAAAATAACAAATAATTCAAATTAAATTGAAAAAAAAAAAAAAAAAATTAAATTTCAGGCCATTTTCAATTTCACTAAAGATTTTTCGATAACTTTATCTCTGAAGTGAAGGGTATTAAATTTCAGCTCAGCTCAGTTCAGATTAGTTCTTAACTTATTGACTCTGAAAAGATTCGGAATTTATTTCCAGATATGCGGTTTTTAATACCAAAAATTGATCGACATTGGTCAAAGTTCAAAAAACTTACTCTACTCATTAAACCAAATCAATCGTATTCCCTGACCATTGGAAATTTGCCTATGTAAATCCAAAAAAAAAAAAAAAAAAAAAAAATAATAAATTCTACAATTCTTTTTTCAAACAAAATAATATCAAAAGTACAAACATTATAGATGATATTGACAGTTTTAGAAATTCCAATTGGCCGGACGGTGTATGGCCTATGGCTTTCATTAGTCATACCGAATCGTTAAATCTATATGACAAATGACGTTATTGTTTCTATTCTTAATGCAAATTCTAAACAAAAAAAAATTTTGCAAATAAAATAATATTCGTCTTAAGCCAGAATGTAGATCAGCCTTTCATATGTAAGTTTTCTCAAATATTTATGTATTCACTCAATTCTCAATGCATATAAATGATAATTTGAATATTTTACAGTTATACAAATGTGTACAATGATGCAATATTCACCTTGCAAATCATTTGAATGTCACCATTTTGGAAATAAAGAGTTAAATCAAATAATTTCAAAGTTTGTCATTCAAATGTTTGTGTTTAAATTCATTGAATAATATCTAAAACATTAAATTTTCAATAAGAAACCGATGCCCATCTTTTTGTTAGAAAATCAAAAATGCTGTAATCAAAAGATTATATCATTTTGCTCTCAATTAAATGTAAGCGCCGATTATGCATATTTTATATGATTTGATTTGATTGAAACTTGTTGAAATCGTAAGATTTGGCAAAAATAACAAAGAAAGCCGTCATGCTAATATTTGATTTATTATAATGCAACTCAGTTAATTATTTAAAATAAATTTATTCATTGTCAACGATTATTAAGCATAATATGTTTAAATACAAAATATTTCTGATAACATTTGCATTTTTATTCATCTTAAATCGATTCAATTTACACAAGAAAAAGATTTGTTTTCATCTTTAGTTCATATATACAATATTTGTAACCGAAACTTGAAAAACATTCGTGCATTTTACAACAATAGATCGAATTCGATTCCATTATGTGTTGGAAAATAAAATGTAGCCAAGATTTTAGATTGAGCATCATTTGATCATGTGTCTTTAACGAAAAGTCACACACACACAAAATAGACCATGGTCAAACATTTTCGCTTTCTTCTTCGCTAAATTACATAATTTCTTTAAGCTATTTGTCATTAATTCATTCAAATATGTCGCTCAACCTACAACAATAATTGTGTAAATATTGAAATTTTTGCTAGAAAAATGTCTATTACAAAAGTAATAGAAATTATTAAGAGTTTATATCAAACAATTATAGGCCTATTGTCAGTTATGAAATTTTCAATAAAATTCAAACATATTATAACTGGTATTTTCTGTATCTGGCCATTTATTGCTGCTAAACTTTTTTCAACCTAAATATGTGCAATTTAATTATTTTGGTGTGATATTTGTACAACAATAGCACGTGTTAATTTTTGTGGGAATTTTTTTTTACTTCGAATTTTTATTCAAAACTAATTAATTTTACATATGAATGTATAACATCATTTCAACTGGTTATAAAGTTCAAAGTATAGCTTTGAATTGAAACAATATTATTGCAATAATGGTGAGAATGTGCAATGTGAAAATTTAGGCTGAATAATCCGATATTAATTAATGATGAAGATTGAGTGAAATAGATCCTTCATCTTTTGTAAATTTCGATGAATAGCATTTTGCTAATTCAATATATTTAATTAATTCTCTTAAGTCAAAATCATTGCCAAAGTATTACACATAGAATGTATTTGAAAAACAAAAAGACACAAAACACAAGAAATAGTTGAAATTCAAGAATTTTATTTTCAATGTTAAAAAAAATCAATTTTAAGAAAAACAATGAGATGATATTTTGAAGTAATAAATCCAATTTGTAATCTTGGATTATTTTAAAAGTCTGAAATGGATGAATCCATTTACCATTGATGGAGGAGTGAACCTGAATGAGCATAATGTCCATGACTTGAGTAACTGCCAACAGCGGCTGGTGCAGAAACATGTTGAACAGAGACAGCTGGAGCAGCAGCAACATGTTGAACAGCGACAGCTGGAGCGGCAGCAACATGTTGAACAGCAACTGCTGGCTGTTGATGAACATATACTGGGTATGGTTGTGGAACGTGACGTTCTACGGCAACTGGATGTGGGACAGGAACTTTTTGGACAACTGTACGAACGTGTTCAACTGGATATGGAATTGGTTGTTCAACTGGAACTTTTACGTGGACTGGGTATGGCTGAACCAAAAAGACGAAAGAATGAAATATAATATTGGATTCAAAATTTGTTGTATGCATTGATTTTGAATTTTATATTTACCTGTGGAACTAAACGCTCTACTGGATATGGTTGAGGAACATGTTTCACTACAGGAACTGGGTATGGCTGTAAGAACATATTTTTTGATTAAGATTTTAACATTTTAAATGAAAAAAAAAGTCAATGCTTTAATTAATTCAGTCATTGAATTTTCCAAATTAATCGAATTTATATTTTTACAATTAACTCACTTGAGGAACTGGACGATCAATGGCAACGGTTTTAACATTAATTTTTTCAACAGGGTATGGCACAGGCACATTAACACGTTCAACTGAATGAGTGTTTGAAACTTGAACTGCTGGACTGGCATGAACTAATGGAGCGGCATGAAAAGCTGGAGCGGCTTGATATACTGAGGCGACTGGTGCTGCATGAGCATATCCACCATTTAAACCGGCATCTCCTAATAACAAGCCACGTTTTTCCTTCTTTGTTTCACCAGCCAAACTGGTTGCCACTAAGGCAAACATGCAGACAGCCTAAATGCACAAAAATAAAAAAAAAAAATAATAATAAAACTTTAATTTGTCTTCTCTTTAAATAAAACAACAATCACTTGATTCACTTTTAGCACATACCAAGAATTTCATGTTTCCCAAATTTGAATTGAACTGTTATTTGTTGAAGAACAAATGTTGGTTTGATTTGTGAATCGAAAAAAATAGCTATTTATTTGAAAAAAAAAAAAAAATCACAATCCCCAGTGGGGGACTCCCCACTATGTGGAAATTAGTTCGTACAATAACATTTTAGCTAATGGCCTCATGAGCACGCTATCTGGTTTTGCAATCTATGCACCTATAGCTGTTACAATCTAAGCGCACATTTCTCTTTCATCCATCAGTTCGATACATTTCTTTGGGATATTTGCATATTATTTCAACGGTAAAATTTGGACTCATTTTTTTTAGTAGCGTTTGCATTTTATACTATGACAGATGATTTACGTTCGCTAATTAATTAATCGGCTAATTTTCATCGGAGTATGAAAGTAATACGTCTGTAGATTTGCAACATTTTATTTAATCAATATGCAATCTTATTCAATCTGATTTAATTTGATTCAATCTTTTTGAACATTTTAGTACGAAGTAACATGTCAACTAACATGTGTTATTTTTAAATATTTTTTCTCGTTTTTTTCTCGCTTTTTCACGTTTTTTTCGTTTTGATTTTTTTTTTTTAACAATTTAAATCACTTGCAATGCGATGATATAATTTTATAATACCATATGGCATTTTGAATTGATTTTAATTTTGAAAGTGTTTAAATCAGTTCAATTTTGACAAAGATGTTGAAAAGTAAATTCAAAGAAATAGGAAATAAAGTGTTAAAAAACTATAAATTAAAGTGCATCGTCAAAGATTTCTTTGAAATATATTCATGCACATAAAATCCAAAGTTTACGGAATCAATAAAAATTTATTTAAAACCATGCAAATTTGGAAAGCCAACTTCATTAAGTGTAAAATAAAAGATTTAAATAGCAAGGAATAATCGTTAATTGGTCATCTTAATACTTTGATATACTTGATTTGGTCCATTTATTGAGAAATGTTAAGCATTGTTTTTTTTTTTTTTTGTTATTCCTTTATTAAAAAAAAAGAGTGCTTTTCGTCTCGAATCTGTTCCATAAATAATAAGAAGTAACCAAAGGAAAACAACAAAAATTTATTTCAAATAATAATCCATGATATATTTTTTATTTGTATTTTTCTTTTGTTTTGATGATATTATAAAAGATTGATTCATTTTCATTCTCACCACATTTCATATTTTCACATAAAATATTAATTTCTTTACAATAGGCTTTGCAATAAATTCAACAGGCAAACCAAATAATAATAATAATCATTCATGCATGACGTTTATAAAAACGTTTGTTTGATTTAATTGCTCCAAATCATTAATTGAATGCATACAAAATTAACAAGAATGTACAAATTGCTATAACTAAGCCAAGAATGAATGAATCACGTCGTTTTCGGATATTTATTTTTTGAATTAAACTGAAAATGAAACGAATAAAAAATAGTTTATTATTTTGCAATTATTTGAAAATAAATTGAAAAATTGAATTTACCTCGATATGAGTGGAAATCGATTTGACATATCATTCAAACGTGTTTGAAATCGTTTAAACTGATGACGCTGTGATAACAAATGCTCTTTGGTTTCCATTGCTATGCTTATTTGATCATTTACAAGGTTATGCGATCTGTAAGTAAATAAAAAAAAAAAAAAAAAAAAAAAAAAAAAAAAAAAATAGTAGCACATTTAACATAAAAAGAAAATGATTTTTCAGTAGCACAAGTATCATTAATATCCATACGAATGCAAATGTGAGCTCTCCTTTAAATACATATCACGTCGACTTAAACCACTGGTCAATGAAATGCCTGAACCACGTAGCAATTCTTCACGTTCTAATCGTGTTGTGTGATTTGCTTGTATTTTATTAAATTCTTGTTTATAACCCTAAAATAATATTCAAATTTAATTTCAATTTCAATCAACGAATGATAAAACTATTCAAAAAAAAAAAAAAAAAAAAATAACAAACAAATTACATTCAAAATTTCACGATGACGTTGCAAAGTATGTATCATGTAAGAATCGGATGTTAATGGAATTTCGGACATTTTATCATTTATCGCTGAAAGCTAAAATAAACAAATGATAATTATTATTGAATAAAGACGTAGAATTATATACTGATTTTGTACTTTGTCTAGCATTTGTTCGATTTCCATGGATAATGAATCAAAAACATGTTCATTGAGCAGTGGAGCTGTGTCGGCTGATGTACTTGGCATTGTTGATGTTCCAATTTTACTGTATGCCACAAGTTTCATATCGATATCATTCTCCAATTTACGCGCTTGTTTTCGTTGAACTATTGGAAAATAATTAAAACGCATTTTCATTGATTTAATGTCAAAACAATTATTATATAAACAAATAGACAAATAAACAAAAATCAATCAATTGTTTACCATCCCATTCTGATGCACCCATGTTTGATGATTTTTTCCGTCAAAAAATTTTTCTCGTCTTAAATGAAATATTTTCTCAAGATTTATTAATAAATTCGATGGTTTCCTCACACAATAACTTTAACTAAATAAAAAAAAAAAAATTACAAAACAACTAACATTATCAAATTAATTTCAATCTACTTTGTTTTATTACGTTTAATGTATAAAAAAAGAATTGAACGAAGATTGAAAGAAAAAAAAAATCTAGTGAATGTGTGTCAAAATTGTGTATATAATACAGTTCTATTTGTTTTTGTCTGTGGGAAGAAATGTCAAAATAAAACTGTCAAATAGCGGCAACATGAAACGTCACCACTTCCAAAGCACTTGATATACCAGCGAATTTAACCTTTTATTGGAAAACAATGGAATTTTCAATGTTTTTTTTTTTTTTTATTATTTCTTTTTGACAAAATTTCTTTGTGAGAAAAAAAAAACGAAACATTTTCTTAAAACTAATCAGAATTGTATATAAAAAAAAATCTCTCTAAGATTAATTGGAATATAGATTTGTTATAATGATTGCATATCAAAAGAATATCAATATATTTGACATGTTTTGATAAAACAAATAAAATGATTTTTACATTCGAATTTGAAATCGTCCGGCCTTTGTAACATATTTCACACCTTTGAATGGTTTATACTTTTCACCATACATATCTAAACGATTCACTTTCAATCCAGATACGGCCAATTGTGAAATACTAAACTGAACATTAATCGATGGATTTGTTTCAAGATTTGTGCTACCCACAGCAACTGATACAGTTCCGCGAATATTTGGTAATTTTGTTGTATCAATACGTCCAACATCCCAATGAAGAATCTTTTGCACAGTATCAAATGTATATTTGCCTTGATTCACCACTAACAAACAATTTGTTACCGATTTTGGCATACAAATTTCCAATTTAACTGATTCAATTGTTCGGCCTAATGTAGTTTTTGGGCCAACTGTTATATCCAATTTGCCTTGTTGTTCGCCCGTTTTAAAAATCAACGAATGTCGCACATAAATTGGTATGGCCACAACACTTTGCGATCCAATGTGATATGACATAAGTCGAAAATTTCCATCGGGTGGCACAAATGATAACATTCGTTCGCTTTCCCAACGTTTAAAACGAACACATGGATGAAATGATACATCATCAAAAAGTCTTGGATTCATGAAAGATAATGTTAAATCCGGCATTCCAGACAGTTTTATACAGCAGTCAATCTAAATTGTCGACAGAAAAAAAAAAAATTACATTTTACGCTAACGAAATAGGCGAAAACGATTTTCTTACGTATCCTTGGATTTCAGCGAAAACGGTTTGACCATTTTTATCGATTACTGAAAGAAAACGAAAATAAAACAATATTTATTCCGGCAAAATGTGAGAATTTGTTGAGATTTTTTATTACTTACTCGCATCAACCTCTTCGATAACATCAAAATAGGCTTCATTGTTCGTATACTTAACACTAGAACGGCGCCATGGGATTGCACTGAGTTGACCGGATGGCAATGTTCCGCTAACACTGGAGAATAAACGAAAAGAATCAGTTTTAAAATCAATGGCAAATGATTATTTTCTTCAAAAAAAAAAAAAAAAAAAAAGAAATACTTTGATTTTCCGGTAACGGTATTGGCTAATGTTCGTAAAATATTCGGAGGTTTAATGAGTTCCTTCAATATGTTACTTTCGGTGGCCAATGGGAAGCCATTGTCAAGCATTTCATCTAGTAATTCATATACGACAACATAATTCTCTTTAATTATTGATTCTGAACATTCAGCGAAATAGTCTTGAAATGTATCAACAATACGATGCAAAAACTCTATAACAAACAATGGCTGAGTTTCTTGCTTGCAGGCCGCAACAAGTGATACATTTCCACGTTGAATTGAAATTAAATAATAATGTGGCGTTTGTATAACTGGTGGAACGTCCTGAAAAAATTATAAAAAAAAATTTCAATATTTTTTTTTTTTTGTAAATCCATATTTTGAGATGAGCAAGATATTGAAAATTGTAACATACGTTGGGCGATGCTCGCTGTGCATCCAAAAAGTAATCACATACGGAACGAGAAACAACACTTCGCCAGTGTTTCTCCAGAAATATGTCACTGAAATATGTACAAAAAATAATAAAAATATTTTTTTTAAAACAAAGTATTTCGATATTAAATCAATTACCCGCTCGAATTAACAATGAATAGACTATGAATCATGATTTTTATGGTATGAAAATGTGGGCCGACTAATATGTGGATGAATTTAGAACGAAAGTTTTGTTTTCACAAATTGAACAATTAAAGATAAATAATCATTTTTTTTTTTTTTGACATTTACTGGAAACGTCATTCCAATTGGTGAATTAGGTGCTTTGGAATTCACCACAACTCGCAAATCGCATACTGGAAAATATTTTCAACACATATTTTAATAAAAAAAAAATAGTTTATTTTCAACATGTTATGAACCTATCGTTCATAGTAAACTGATTGAATGTGATCAAAAATGTACTTGTTTTTTTTTACAATAATTTATTCGAAAATAATTAATGTGATTTTTATGGTTAAAATTTTCAATAATATTTCCAATTTCCAATTCTTTTCATAATAAAATATTGTTTTTTTTTTTTTTTTTCTTTTTTTTTGTCAAAACAGATAAAGCAATTCAAATACTGTGTTGAAATGTCAAATAAATTCAAGTGACAGTCACCAGAGTTAATAGCTGTCATGCGCAACATTTAAGCAACAGATGCATATTGTGTACGATGTGAATTTGTCGTATCAATTATTGGATTGTTAAATAAATTAACAAAATTAATATTAAGACTTCATTGTGTTCATTTGCATGACTTTGAACAAAATAAATCGATAAAACTACGGTTTAGTTAGACACAACTGGTTTGCCTTCAATATCAAAGAAGACCTTCGCTCATTTCAATATCAAGAATAATTGTGTGAACAACAACAAAGAGTGTCATAAATTTCATTGCAAAGAAATATAGTTTTTGTTATCAAATTATTTCGAGAAAAAAAAAAAACTAAGTACAAACAAAATGGGAAACAAAGTGGTGAAACAACATTTTGAAACGGCTCAAAAGACGGGAGTTTTAAAGATATCACAACAACGTTTAACCGAATTTCCACCGCATATGAGAAATTTTCCAAATGTTTTGCGAACATTGGATTTGTCTGAAAATCGTTTTATTACATTGCCTGATGACATTGGACGATTTACATTGCTCAAACATTTGAATATTAGTGAAAATCGTCTAACTGAATTGCCAGCAACAATTGGTCAACTCATTAAATTGGAAACATTCAATGCAATGAGCAATATGTTAGTCAGCATTCCACATGAAATGGTCAATTTAAAGCATCTCAAACAAGTGCATTTGAATAACAATCAGCTGACACAATTTCCAATAATGTTTTGTGGCATGAAAAATTTGGATGTTTTGGATTTATCACGAAATAAAATTGCAGCCATTCCAGGTGAAGTGAAAAATTTAGCAGTTACCGAATTGAATTGCAATCAAAATCAAATCGCAACATTGGCCATTGAAATAGCCGAGTGTCCACGATTGAAAACATTACGATTAGAAGAGAATTGTTTACCAATTACAGAAATACATTCGAAAATTTTAAAAGAATCATTAATTTCAAACTTACATTTGGACGGAAATCTATTTTCAACGAAACAATTCAACGATTTAGATGGATATGAAGCATACATGGAACGATTCACAGCCGTGAGGAAAAAAATGTTCTAAACTTTGAATGCTTTGGTGTTATTTATTATTCAGTAAAAAAAAAAAAAAAAAAATATATCATTCAATTTTCGAGCAAAAACAAACAAATATATTTTTTATTGTCAAGCACCAAATTACTCACGTTTTATGTCATTCTATGTTCTATGTTTAAATTATTTTAAAAGTCAAATAAAGATATTTAATTCACTGGATTTCTTTTCATCTGTGTGAGAAAATGTGCATATAAATGAATGGTTGTTTTTTTCTTCTTGTTTTTAATATTTTTTTTTTTTTCTTTTACAGTCAGTCACTCTTTAAATAAAATTGTCTCTTAATTTAAATGTTTCACTTAATTACACAAAACGAGGAGGAAAAAAAAAAATATTAATATTATTCTTAGCTAATAAAAATGTTCACACATAAAACTGTTTATTTGCGTGCTAAATGGCCGAGTATCCGTGTGTTGGTGGTGGTTGAACGTTTTGTGTTTTGTATCTAAATGATGCAAAATTATTGTAATTTGATTGGCAATAATTGCTGGTGAGATAAGGATTATTTTCAACTGGATTAACTCCATGATATGGATTGTATGAATTTCCATAATTGAAATTGGTATTTTTTGTTGAATTTGCTGCAGCCACAGCGGCAGCAGTTGAGAATACGCCTAGACTTGTGAAACCAAGTGAATAATGTGTGGCTGGTGCAATTGGAATGCCGTCTATTGGTGATGATGCTGTGTGAAAATGTGATTTATCCATTGGTTTGTGTTGATTGTGTGCTATAACTGGAACTGGTTGTCCAGGTGATTGGGAAACTAATGAACGATTCGATGTTGAACGTTCATTGCGACGAAATTTTGCACGACGATTTTGAAACCACACCTAAATGAAACAATAATAGTAATGTTTAAAAATGAGTTTTTTTTTAAATTTATTTTTAATTTAAACAAAAAAATTCATCAAAATAGCAAAAGTTGAAAAACAAAAAAGTTGAAGAAAAATTTGAGAAAAAATTGGGAAAAAAATTGAAAAAAAAAAAAAAACAAAAATTTACCTGAACTCTGGCTTCGCTCAATCCCACCTTCGATGCCAATTCTTCTCGTACAAAAGCGTCAGGATAATGTGTACGCTCAAAAATCTTTTCCAATGCATTCAGTTGGCCGCTTGTGAATGTTGTTCGATTGCGTCGTGGTTTTTTCGTTGAATTCACCATGCAACTGTTTCCCGACGTTTCATTCAAATGATCGCTTGCATACGTTTCTTCTGAAATATACAAAAAAAAAAAAAAAACAAAGCACGCAATGTGGCTTGAATTAAACTTGGATTATCATCGATTTAAATGAAACTCATTCACAACTATGCAAACAATGACGATTTTGTTTAAATTTAATTTCAATCAAAGACAAATTGTTTGTTTTTTTGTTTCGAGTGAAATCTGTACAAATTACATTGCCATTTGCACATTCAAATGCCAAGAATCTGAGAAACGTTGATTGATCGTTGATCTGATAATAATTCGAAAAATTAATACCACATTTCGTTGGCATTAAATGAACCAAGAATTAGATTATCATGATCTTTTGATTTTGAATTATGTGAACATGTTCGCATACACATATTGTTCACTTCGAATGAAAAGCGACAAGGACAACATTGTTGCTGTTGAAAATATCAGTTTGAACATTGATTTTAGAGTATTAAATGATGCCACTGTCCTTATGTTCTTCTACTTTGGAACATTTTATTTAACTCGTTCTTTGTGAACTTAAGTTTCAAAACATGATTTTCTCTTTGAAGTCAATGTACTTTATACAACAAAAAAAAAAAAAGAAACTGAAAAAAAAAATCAGTGTCTCTTGAATTTTGACTTTTTAACCGAATTTCCTTTTCAAAACCGGCTGACAGTTACGTTTGTACATAAAAAGTCGGTTAAAAAACATATCTATTCCCAATAGACTGGAGTATAAATGGGAAACACACACGTCG
Organism: Resseliella maxima; assembly: GCA_029041755.1. Classification (NCBI taxonomy): domain Eukaryota; kingdom Metazoa; phylum Arthropoda; class Insecta; order Diptera; family Cecidomyiidae; genus Resseliella; species Resseliella maxima. Next base: position 571,121 of record JAQOWM010000125.1, read on the forward strand.
CTTGAAATTTTCATTTCAGTGCAATGATTTTCTTTTTCAAACCATACTTTGTTGGAAATAATCATTTGATAATTTTCAATTGATAAAATCATATACAACGATTAGCTGAGGCGCCTGAAGTGCAAATTATATATCGTAAACTGTAATTTGTTGCAGAAATGTGAAAAAAAAAATATGGTTGAAACACGAGAGTAATATGTCGTTTGAAATTCACCGCATCATTCAAAAATGCAGTGTACCATTTGATGACACAAAGCATAAAATGCATAAGAAAAAGGGAAGAAAATAAAAAGCCAAGAATGAAAAATGATCTCTTCGATCAGTAGCAATGTAAAGATGTGTTTTGCCTCTTTTCGTTTTGTCGTTCACATCTCAACCGTAACCAAACATATGGTAAAGTTGTTACATTGCATATCTTTGCACAATTCTGTTTGTTGCATTTTGTTGAAATATTAAAAGAAAAAGAAAAAAAAAAGAAAAGTGCATGTTTATCTTCGCGTGGCATAATTTACTGTATCAATTTCATGTTAATTTTGAAAAGGATAAAACCAATATTTTGTTGCCTGTCGGCATCACTCAAGATTAAGATTTATTTATTTATTTCGATTCATCAAGTGCTTTTTCATAACTGTTTGAAGTGATGGCATTAGATTACAACATTTAAAAAAAACAATTTGGTCAAGTGAAAATTGGTAGTCAATTTGATTTTTTGGTCAAGTGCTCTGGTTTAGAAAATATTAGAAATGGGCGTTCCAATTGCCCATAAATACCCAATTAATCAATTTAGATATTGTTTAATCTGTTTAACATGTGAATTATTGAAATTGAATTAATTTACCCAATTGATACAGTCACAATCGTTTTTCTTTCATTTCTATTTTTATTTTCATTTTCATTTTCATTTTAGTTACTTTTTTCTGTTTTTTATGTTCCATTTTTTTTCCCTCGGTGTACAAGGAAAAACAAAAATGTTCACCCTCGCACTAAAACGTACATGCACATTGAATTTACGTTATCCGGTTTAAATGGATTCTTAAGTAAAACGTAGCTACGTTAAAAGGAGTGAATTACAATTTATGTATTATGGCGTGGCACGTTTTTTTTGTTATCATTCATTTCTTTTCATTTACTTTCATTTAATGTTTAAATGAATTTTCCAACCAGCAATTTGTTGGATGAAAGATTTTATGATCGAAAAGCCATTCGTTGCAATGAATCCCTTTCATGTTGATGACAAAGTAAAAAAAAAAAAGTGAATGTATTCCATCACTGTTAAATATTGACATAAATTCTGTCACTCAAAACAGCGTTGATGAAAATAAAACCACAACGAACAAATAAAATCATCATCATTTTCAATACACTTGACACTCGACACTCGACACTCTATGCAACACTTATATCGGTTTAACTTCTTTTTTTTTCACTTGAAAAATTTGAATAAGTTTGTGGTGATGTGACAATTTAGTTAATGATCGCGTAAAATATGTTGCGCTTAAATGAAAATGAGCCAGAGCTAGCGCGCGCTTAAAAGTACATTTTTCATTCCGATGCAAACGCATTTTAATTGATATGGAAAGAAATATTGGAGAGAGAGAGAGAGAGAAAGAGGGAGAAAGAGAAAGAGAGTAATGAAGATGGAAACTCGACAAATGTAACGATTCGCAAGGGAATTTTTTTTTTTTTTGAGAAAAATACGAAAGAAGTAAGAAAAAACTGAGTACGGCAGCATGAAAGAAATCACTTTTTAACGAAAAGTAACGAAAAAAATTGAGATAAAAGGAAAAAAATTCAGCAATAAAATAAATAAATACACTCATTCAAATGTGATGAGCATAAATTAAGATAAATTGCATAATTGAAATGCAACAATGAAAAAAAATCCAAATTACAAAAAGGAGAAAAGAAACTGTGTAATTTTGCCGCGTTAAATTGAATAAAAATAAAAGTATTTTTTTTTTTTTTTTTGGAGAATTTTTTCACTCTCACCGTAATAATGCATCATTTCAAAGTTGCTAAGATGCTGGTTCTAATCAAACTGAATAAAGAATCAAATATTGAATAATCGTCCTTCAAAAACAATTACAATAAAAAGGGGAAAAAAAAATTAGCGTATTTAGATTATAGACAAAGCGCGTCACGTTTTGTCTTCACAAAAAATGGCTCAAATTAACTTCCAATATCGATAAGCGATTGTTCAGTTTAACCTTTTGCCCGAATATTTTCTATGCTCATTTTTTTTTTATACAAATCAAAATACTTCTTCGGCCAGTTTTTATTGTTAATGATACGCTAATCATTATTTCAAAGATTTACTAATTCGAATATTGCGATCCAATCACGATTTTTAATTTTTCTCACACATCTTGACAATTTTTTTTTCCTTCACACAGATAGCAATTAACGGCACTAAATTAATTTCGAAAAATATGTCTTCCGTTAAACGAATAGAAGATAAATAATTCTTACCAGACGAAAGCCGGTGTTCATCAGCGAGAGCACGACAATTATTCGCCAATTGAAGTAAATTATTAACAGAGAATCGTTTAACATTTTCAGATCCTTTTTCTTGTAGATAATTTCCCATATTTAATGGTGAACGATCGTTTGCATTCTCACCACTAATAACCGTTTGCATATAATCTTTTTGATGTTGAGCACGACTATCACTTGAATCTAATAAATTATTATTATTATTTCGATTACAATTTTCTGCAATCGTTGAATTTGTGGAATTATGCACGTTGTCAGTATGCGTCCAGTTTGTTTGATCACCATTGGTGTTTGTGTTGATATAGTTTAAATTGATTTGCTGTGCTTGAGACTGAACCGAATGATTCGATGGTGATGATGTAATCATTGTATTTGTGGATTCAGTAAAATTGCCACTATGCAACGGGATCGAATGTGCAAATGTGTTTGGATTATCAATCGTATTAAAATTCAACATTTTCCGAATCACTTCCTTTCGTCAAATTAAATTGAATGCGTAAATGAAAAGCATCCACCAAATTTGTTTGCAGCCTAATTGAATTACGATGCCGTGTCGTGTCATACACAGACCCAACCGAAAACAAAAAAAAAAAAAATATATGTTCGTAATATAAGAGAATTTTAATTGAATTAGCGTTGCCAATTTTGATGAGCACACACAAAAATTCCGAATAAATCAACACTCAAAACACGTTGAACGCATTTTTTTTTTCCCTTTTAGTTCAATGAAATCGGCAAATTAGTAAGAAAGAAAAAATATAACAAACGAGAGAAAAAAAAAACACGAAATCAAAAAAAAAAAAAAAAAAAGAACGATCGATGTGTTACGAATGGAAGGCTTTTGACCAAATTAACCAAATTAAAATCAATGGTTTTAAACTTAATCAAACGCTAGTCAACTGACTACTAAAATTATGTTGAGAAGTTGTTGATATCTTGAGACGACGACGATGACAACAACAACAACGGCGGTGTTAACCGATCGTAGCTCCTTCCCTTTAACATTGCATCTCTCTCTGTCATTCCGTTGGCTCTTTCATTGCTTTTTCATTTGATGTCATCATTTGTTACGTAGTTTACATTAAGATTGTTGAGCACATATGCACACATCAATCTGCCTTCTCATTTGATAGAAAATATTTTAAACTCATGTTGTTTATGCGCTATGATTCAGAACTTATTCGTTACAAACTTTTAATCGTGACAAAAACACATTTGCTTGTTTGTAGTGGCTTTACCGTTTTATCTTTTGCCTATACTTTCTGACTATTCACGTGCTCACAATTAAGCCACGCACCATTTTGTGGGAGGAGTAAACATTCAGCTAGCAGATGAAATTAATTGAAAACACAATTGTGTTTAGCATCAAATGCAATAATTTTATTGTATAATTTGATTTTGTGATGCATTTGTTATTAGCAAATTAACAAATAAGCGAATACTATCATCAAAGCATAATGGTTTTAATTTAATCAGAATGTTCAGGAGCAGACACGATTTCACACAATTAATTTAAATCAAATTGATATTTGGCGTTTAAATTGGTGCCAGCTAATGAAAGTGAACGGCATTTCAATTTAAAACGATTGAATTGAATTGACTCGATCTTATAAGATTCCAGCCATTAATTGTTGTGCAATGGATTTTTTTTTTTTTTTGATTTAAATACAAACCATCTCATTGATTTAATTAATAATATTATAAACGCTCGAATTTCAAATTAAAATAAGTAATTTCAATCCTTTTGATTCAGAATGAAACTTTGTTTTTTTCGAAACGTTTTAAGATCTTTTTGAAAAGTTAATTTTCCAACGACCGATTTCTATATTTCCGGTCTAAATTTCAATTTTCGACTCGAATCATGTTCGATTTATTTCAACCAAAAACCAAAAACCAAAATCCAAAGAACAAAAAATAAAAACATTAACAATTTCAACCATACTTTCGAACGAATCACTCAAAAATAGAAACGAACATGAATGAAACGGTTAATAGAACGAAAGTGATTCCAGTGCGTAAAAGTCATTAATTAATGTGATTTTAATTGAATGTGACATCTTTACGGTTTGCATACAGTTGTTCACAAATTCACAGACAAAATGTCAGCCAATTTGAAATTCACTCATGAGAAACTAACATTGAATGATCGTCACATTTTTGACCAAATTCTTAAGTTTTATTTAAAACTTTGTGCGACACTGTATGCGATTGTTTTTACGCTAAATCGGTGAAAAAAGTTTAGTTTCAGAATTTTTCAATGATTAAAAACTCATCATAAAAGTCATATCCTTAAATCTGTTCATTCTTAGAATGGATGTAAAATAGATTTTGTTTTTGCCATGCACTCAGGAGAATAAAGTAAAAAAAGATGAAAAGGATGCCGTTCGATTAATGTCATTGGATTATTAGTTAAAATGTCATAAAATCATAGGTAATTCGTCACTTTAAATACATTTTATATGTAGTGATATGGGACTTGGAGATTAATAAAATATGCATAGCCACTTAGTGTTTCATTAGCCTTAGTTTTGTTATCGCAATCATTCAGCATTCGTTACCATGGATGCGCCACGCATATGGTTTATGTTCACAACTGAATTGGGACAAATATTGATGATAATTAAATTTTCATTGCAGTATTTTGACTATCTGAGAACAGTTTGATGTTACCGACTGTCAATCTTTTGATCTTCAAAATTAAACACCGTTTTAAGTTATTTTTCAAAGCGTTAATTCGAAATTGTTAGTTTGTTTTAATAATAGATTCAATAATTGTTTAATCACTTTTCAATTTAACAGTTTATTGAATACTCAAACCTATTGACTCAGACGATTGAATATGAAATAATATTCCCATACCGTTGGCGCCAGAATTACGCTCTTGAATGATCTATTTAGTTCTTTAACATGATCGTATTAATCGTGTTCATATTCGTTGTTTTTCTTTTTGAGCCAATTCAGTGATAAATCATCATTCGAACGAAAGTACTCTTCTCAAAAAATATAAACAAGTTTTTCCAAAAAAAAAAAAAAAAAAAAACTGAATTCAAAAAAAGAATTAAAAAGGAGTTTAATATTTTTTTCATGAAACCTGAGAATAAATTCGGTTGCATTCAATTCAAGTGAGCAAACAAATTTGAGGGAAAATCTCAACAAAAATATAAATATTTGGAAATTTATCGCTTTTTTTGTCGAGTCCTGTTGTCGTCGAAAACGAAACAAAAAAAAAACACATTCCGAAATCAATACGATTCTGGGCGGTACGACATAACTGCTTAATTGCCTTATTTATTGCTTTAAAAATTTCATTTTTCATTCTTTACTGCACTCCATTTCATTACTTTCTCCTCCACTTGTGCGCACCGTTTCCGCATACAATTTGTGTTTTACTTGTTTCCCCTCTCTCTCTCTCTCTTTCTTTCTTTCTCTCTCTGTCTCTCTCTCTCTCTCTCTCTCTCTCTCTCTCTCTCTCTCTCTCTCTCTCTCTCTCTCTCTCTCTCTCTCTCTCTCTCTCTCTCTCGTTATTTTACTTCAATAAACATGTTGGTGTTGTTCTTGTGTCAAATTTAGTTAAATATGATTAGAACCGTCTGTGTGTGATTTGCCCAAATTTGAAAATAGAACATTTTTCTTCACATTTACCTTGAAAACATTTTGTGGTCGTACGGGTTTCTTTAATTGAAAACACTGATGTTCCGATTCAAACTAAACCAAACCAAACCATTTGCAATGCATAAATCACTATAACAATATTTTTCCAATATTTTTTTTTTTTTTTTTTTTCATTTTGGTTAGATATGAGTTATTATTACTCGGAATAGTGAATTGAATGAGAAAAACTGTTTATGATGTGCTGTTTTTATTATCTTTTTAACAAGATCGTAAACCATTTTCAGTTGCTTGTATTACCAATTTTTCATAATAATTTTTACAATTTTGAAGTGGCCGTGTGCCCACAAAAATAACGTATTAACCAAATCGTAAAAATCTGTTGGCAATTTTCGTTGAAATTTTTCATTCGGAAATATGGTGACAGCAATTTGGTGATAACGAACGGAAATGATATAAAAGTGTTCCCGCACAAAGAGAAAAAGTAATTTTTTTTTTTGTTTATGAAGTCATAATTGATCGAAAAATAACCAAATGAGTACTTTGTTGTGAAAAGAAAAATGTGTTTTCATGAAAATCATATGCATATATATACAGTACCGACAGAAAGTTTGGACTCAATGCATGTTTTTCATACAAATTGACGTTTTTTGTTGCTCAAAAAGTATATGAAGATGTAATTTTTTTCTCGCAATTTCTTCAGAAGGATTTTAGGTCAAACTAAAATCTTCATTTTCTTCTCAGAATAGAAATCTGTATCACGATTCCTTTACGGACTTTCAAAAGCCAGAAAAATGTCCGATTCAATTTACATACAAGAATGCTCATTTTTTGGCATTTCCACGCACATGGCCGAAAAAGTTCATAAAGGAATCACGATACAGATTTCTATTGTGAGAAGAAAATGAAGATTTTAGTTTGACCTAAAATCCTTCTGAAGAAATTACGAGAAAAAAATTACATCTTCATATACTTTTTGAGCAACAAAAAACGTCAATTTGTATGAAAAACATGCATTGAGTCCAAACTTTCTGTCGGTACTGTATATATCATCATTACCATATTGGTTAATATGAAAATCTTGCGAAATTCATTTTCGAAAAAGAAAAAAATTAATTCAGTTTGCGAATATTCAAAATTCATTAAATAAACATTTGGATAAAAATAGTATTTTTTCATTGGTGGATTCAATATAACATGATATTAGGTGGCTTCATATTATGGTATTTGTTAAAAAATGTTCCAATTAATTATTTTTTTATAATTCTTCCCACAAGAAAATGTCAATATTGGCCATAAATATGATAATTTTAAAAATTGAGAAAAGTTTTGATATTTTTTGGTTTATGAATTTACACATTTGTTATTATACTGCCATCGTAATGGAATGATAGGAAGGATTTTCCGAATCGATGAAATAGCCAACTCTGAAAACGTGTGTAAATTACTGCATAAAAAACGTGTGTAAGAACTGCATCTCACTGTGAAACGCCCGCAAAAAAAGGTTTGAAAGAAAAACCCTAGCAATTTGAAAAAATTGTCTCAAAAAAAAAGACGTCTAGAATATCGGAAAAGTGGGCAATCAAATGATCATTTTTCAATGCAAGAAAAACATATATATCTATTGAGTAGATCGAGAGGAGAGTACGTGAAAAAATTCAAAATAATTTTGAAAAAGGAGAATATGGAAAACATCAATTCGGCTATACTAAACAGGAGAGCATGTTCACTTAAATACAAAATACAATGCAAAATCATAAAATCCGTACTCTCTTTTAACCATTTTTAGTGTTACAATTACTTAATCTCCTTTTCTGCTATAAAGTCGGATGAACATACTCTCCTCTCGATCTACTTAATAGATATGGTTATATTATTTCCAAACGTTTGATAGGGTTCATTGCAATATTTTTAAAACTGAATTCTTTAGTGCCAACATGAAATCTTGACTACCTTTTTTTCCCTTTAAATACCATTTATTTTAAGCCCTGATGTGAATACAAATCACGTTTTCTCCGTTTTATCAACAAAAATTTTTCAGCAAAAAATCAATTCAATGTTTGTGTATTTCATATGTTACAATGAAAATTATTGCTAAAATATTTTGATATGAAAATTTTTCAATTTTTTTTCTTACATATCACTTTTTTCTAATGTTTTCTCAATTTTTTCTACATCACTGCGTGTCAGAGAAATACTATAATGTTGAAATTTAATGAAATTCGGTTAATTTTACATTCAAAGTATTTTTTTATTTAATCTGAAATGTGTTAGATGTCGCCACCAAAATGTGCTATACAAATCTAAGCAATGCATTGCAATGACAATCAAAAGTAGCCTTAAGTGCTTACGATATAAGGTCGAAAGTAGCAAGCGTCATGTGAAAACCAAAACACTTTCACAAACACACAGAGACAAAATGTCTTTGCAAAATTGAATGCAAAACGCTCACTGTCTTTATCTTTTTCTCTTTTACACTTACCTCACGAGTATATTTGCATTGTGGCTGTTTATTAAGAGAATTGAATAGTATTCATAGTGATGTGATTCAAGTTGTACACACAGGAAGAAAAATGCGATTTTATAATTTATAAACAATAAAAGTAGTAAAAGTAACAAAAGAAGTTAATCGTAAACCATTTGAAAATTGATGGAATTTACATAAAATTAAAAAAAAAAATTATTGAAAATATTGTGAAAAGTTCAATGTGAATTCTTCATATTGTGTTGCGTTTTTAGTAAAAACAAAAAAAAAAAAAAAAAAAAAATAGATCTTCAGTTTGTTGACTTCTTAATTTGGTTCGAGCGAAATTCACTGAATACCAAAACAAGAATTATCAAGTATTTTAATTTTCAAGGCAATCAATGTGGATGAAAAAGGTAGCAATTTGTGAATTAACAAATATTCCATAGAAAAATTTTTATTAAAATTGCATTTTCGTGCACATTGAATAGAAATTGGATTTTATTTTGTTTGTATGTGCAAAGTTTGAACAATTCAATAGGAAAATGCAAAAAAAAAAAATGTCGAAGCCTCAAATGCTCAATAATAACAAGAACAACAACAACAATATATATAGCACAATCATTAATGTTTACATTAGAATGTAGATAGAATAACAAATGGTTTCGAAATGTTCTGTAGCCGTAAAAAAAAATATTTAGGCTAAAATAGAAATTACGCATAAGTCAGTTATACTATGTTGCATTTTTGTTGTCTTTTTCTTCTACCTTTTTCGTATTGTTCGTGTTCTGTTTTGTGTGTTATTTCTTTTTTTTTGTTCATTCGTCGCAGAGTCTAGCTGGCATGCATGTCTCTGCGAACAAATCATTGAAAATCATCATCATCATAATCATTGCCATTATAGTAGCACTCATAGTTGTTGCAGTCGTCGTGGTTCCGTCATCATCAGTACCGTCGATGTCGTCGTAGTCGTTGTCGTTGTCGTTGTCGTCGTCGTCGTCGTCGTCGTCGTTGACTCTCGTGGTCGTCGTATTCGTTGTCATTACAGTAATAACTGAGATAGCATTGTATATGTGATGCGCGCGAGTATGTCTGGCTTCATGATACCAACAAGATAGACGAAAATTGACCATGTGTGGATGCTGTGCATGTGTCGGTATAAAATTAGTTTCCTCACATATACACACATTCATCAAATTACTTACACACTTCAAACGTAAATTTGAAAGCAAAACAAACTGCTCAAACCAATAATAAAAACAAATTGTATGTATTGAATCAAGCAGGAAAATTGAATGTTCCGTTTTTTCATCTTCTGTTCATTGTGCAGTAGAATTATGAAAGAATAAAGATAGGAGAGAAGAAAAAAACAAAATACAACACGTCGTCATTTTAGCACTTTATTCATTGTGTGAGCTGTTTTATTTTTTTTTTGTCAGATATTCCATGCTCAAATATATGGCGCGTGGGTCAAAGCAACGAACAGGGATACATTTAATTTGCCGTATATACGTATATATTCAATTGATATATTCAAACGCTTATCGGATTTTGTCGTAATTCTTTAATTGTTTGTGGATTACAATCGAATGTAAATAAATTCAATTTGGAGTTAGTGGTGCTACTACTGTTGCTGCTGCTGCTGTTGTTGTTATTGTTTTTGTTCATATCATTTCTTTTGTTTTTTTTTTCTTTTTTTTTTGCTTGACACTTTACACTCTTTTGCTGTGCTCGTGTTTTATTCAATAATTGTTCTTCTTCAAATGTTTGCATTGTTATGTGAATCGGTTGAGTGTGAACATATGAATTTGATCGCATGTTTGTTTCGCGGTTTGTTGATTTTTCTTTGTTGTTTCAACCATGTTTTTGTTAGTTCATTTTGCATAACCTTGATTAAAACTAAATGCTCATGCATTTTATATGCATTGCTCGTCAATTGTTATTATTGGAAATATTTTGCGTGAATAATATAAATGTTTAGTGTTTATGTACGGAACTGATTTGAATTGTTCAATCAACATTTATTGCTGATAGAACATTTATCACTGCATTATTACATGTATCATTTTAATTTGATTTGCTCTCAATATACAGTTCCGTTCCATTCCGTTCCGTATTTGTTTTTTTTTTTTTTATTAAAAATTTTTGTTCATTTATTGAGTTGCTGTGTCAGTGTGTCTTTCTGTATGCAAAATGGTTTCAATCAACAAAAATTTGATATTGTTATTTTTGTGGGTGTGCGTGAGTGTCCGTTTGTGTGTGTGTGTGTGTTTGCGGTATTTCTTTATTTTAATGTAGGCGTTTACCAACTGATTCGTTCAGAATAAGATAATTGTGTGCGATATTTTTCACACGGAAATGCTTTTTTTTTTTGCCAAATATTAGATTCAATCATATTGCGGTTTTTCATTTCAGTTGAATCGGTGTGATACATTCATATAAATTTAAATCGATCCAAAAATGCAGTCGGACAACAATGGCAATTTACTGGAAATCATCGATTTGGCACATTCGTTGCGACAAGAGCATTTATTTATCGCCCATGAACAGGCATCATTTAATCGATTAAATGAAACACTAAGTCGCAATTCATCGAATGTTGCACAGGTAAATGAATTTTTTTTTTTTTTTTTTTTTCAAATAAATTTCAATATAATGATAAATTAATTTTGTGTGTGTCTGTGTGTTTTCTTTTTCTTTTTTCTTGAAATAGCTTGCTTGGATTTGTTCACAACAACGACAAAATCTAAACAGTTTAATTATATCGCGACCCGATACGGGACCATCAGAATGTTGTCATAAAGCAAACACATTGGAAAATACGCGATTTGTTGAAGCGCACAAAGCAAAAGGCGTAAAATACGAAGTATAAATTATAAATGCAAATTAATTTGTTGTATTTATTGAAAATTATAATTTCAATTTATTGTTCTTCTTTTTTTTTTTTCTTGAATTTCAGCATGTGTTGGCCTACAATGAACTTTTTAACTTTTTGCATCATTCACCATATTTATTGGCACAAAGTCTATCGGTGGGCGATCGATTGGATTTAATATCAAATGATCAAATGAATTCAGTGGTTAAAACAGTTGCAACTGGTCTTTATGGCAATGCAATTTTGTCTAAAGATGTCGATATGGTATTGAGATTGTTGCGAGATTTAATCGAAATCCAAGTAATTGTTAGTGAAAATCCACGCCGAATGTTACGCAGCGGAGCGTGTTCATTTTCACGCCTATACAGTCGATTACATGAGAGTCTCTTTTCGGCAAAACTATTCTTAACAGCTGCTTTGCATGAACCAGTTATGAAAGTATTAATCGGCGATGATTTGGTATTGGATATCGATGCAAATAAAGCCGTTCAAAATTATCCAGTAAAAGAACGACAGAAAAAGTATGATTAAAATTGAAATATCCTTTGAATAAAAGAACTTAAATTTTTTTTGCATTTTTCCACAGATTCGGTCAAGAAGGCACCGATGAATATGCCGAAAAGTTTAAAGAATTCCGACGCGAAACAATCAACGCATTGTTTGATTTATCAAAATTGTTTATCAAATCATTGAGCAATAATTGGGCAATGTTTCCATCAACATTACGATGGGTGGTTCAGACAATGTGCCATTTACTCAAATCAGTTCATTTGAATGATAAAATTATTAACGATATTTTAACTGATATGATATTCACAAATTTCATTTGCCCGGCGGTTGTGAGTCCCGATTTGTATGGAATATCCGATGCACCAATTTCCGAAAATGCACGTCTCAATCTCATTCAAATCGGACAAATTTTGCAAATGTTTGCATTAATGCGTCACGAAGAAATCGATCCAAAATATGTGGATTTGTTTAGCATGTTTGATAGGAATATCATTTCAGAACTGATGGAGCAATTAATTGAGACTGAAAATGACATAAGAGTTAGTTCAATGGCAATACCGCATCAAAATGATTTTGGCCGTGGTCACGTGCTGGTCACACAAAATGAATTAAACATTTTTGTGGATTTTCTGCGAACGGTATTAGCTAGGGGCTGAGAACCCTTTATAAATATTTATATTCAGTACATATTTAGAATATTTACTTTTATTTACTTTTTTTGTTTTCTCCTAAGGTATTGGACAACGATGAATTGACAATAAGCGGTGAAGATCGACGAAAATTGAGCAAAATACTTGAGCAGCTACCGAGTAAATTTGAGAATATTTTGAATGGGGAACACAGCAACGGCAATACTTCCAATGGTGCAAACCCATCGGAGAGCCAAAGCAAAACGAAGCAGCTAATCAATCTTGGCAAAAGTACAAGAAATAAATTGGCCAAAACGATTAGTTTAAATGTTGGAAATACCAATAATGACAACAACAATAACAGCGATGAATATGGAGCGAGTGTTAATTTTAACGGATCGGTTGGTCTCAATAATAATGTTTATCTAAATGATGACAATGAAAATGTGCTTATGATACCAATTTCGATTAGCGAAGAAAATAAATTCCAATTGCTCACTGAACAAGAAGTACTCAATATGAATAATATTAGCAATGAAATTGAACCAGCACTCACCGAACAAAATGTTGGTACATTGGATAAAACAAACAATGCGGCATTTCATGATGAATTGGGATCGGTGATGCCAACACGAAAGCATACACGCTTTTCATTGTCACAAGACGATCAATCGATCGGTAATTCAGATAATTTGGAAGTGGTTAGTGAAGCGCCAAGCAATCATTCGGTTACAAGTTCATTGGAATTGGAAGAAAATGATCAAAATTTGAATGATAATTTGTCGGATATGGTTTCAGCAAATGTTTCTGGACGTGGAACACCAAATATAAGCGGTCGTGATACGCCATCATCGCAAGTCACTGAAGGTGAAAATGCTCAAATTCCAACACCACAAATGGCCAAAATTCTCAACAAAGCTCGATCGGATATTGATGACAAATTTTGTAAATTTGAAATTAAAAAACTGGTCGAAGGTGATGAAACGATATCGATTATATCAGATACATGGTCAACGGATGTATTGGCCAGTGATTCAGAAACACTTGAACCCGTTGAAAATGAACGAAATTTTTCAACACCATTGATTCCAAGTGCAGTTGTTTTACCAGGCGATAATAATTTCAATCCATTGGCAAATCCACAATTGCGTGCCAATTTTCTAGATGCATCAGACACACGATCAGAATCAGCATGGTCAACTGATGTGCTAGCAAGTGATTCAGAGAAAATGACAGAGGTTGATACTGATGATAATCAAAGTATTGCAGCAAAATCGGACACAACCGATGCAAATCGATCAGAAAGTGATCCCATACCGGATTTAATACCAGTAAATCAACGTGCACCAGATTCACCATTTTTCTCGCCACGCAATCGTGCTCCCGATTCTCCATTGTTTAGTGGAAATCGTGGTTCACATTTTGATGATCGACGTGGCACACAATCACCACGTTTTCCAAATGATGATTATGCACGATTTGCAAATGCATCATCACCAGCTGTTCGAAACAATGCAAATAAACGATACACCGACGGTGCATTTCGAAATTATCGTTCGACAAATGGTGAAAGTTTTGAACGTGATCCATTTTTGAATGCTGGAAATTCGAATATGCGACGTCAAAATTCAGCTGAAAGTAGCATTTCAAATCAATCGTCGACTTTAGATGATGCCGCTGCGCTCAATAAATCAAAAAAATCAACCACCGTTAAATCCAATTTTTCAATGAATGAATTTTTGCGAGAAAATACCGATTCGACTGATCATCGTTCAGTAGAAAATGTACTAAAAACAAGTACTGACATAATCAATCCATTTGCTGATGATGATATGGGAGCACAAGGTACAAGCTCAACTGTATTGAGACACACCGAAAGTTCACAAAGTGTTTCATTTACCGATGAAAATGTCGAACGTCGACGAATTTCAACTGAACAACGAAATGCCAGTTTTGATGGACGCCGAAATGGTATTTCATTTTCAACCGTTAGCACTGGTAGCAATTCAATAACAGCAGCGTCTGTAAAACGATTTGCAAAAAGTTTAAATTATGAAAATCATGAGATTATTGCCAAAACAAAAACATCCAGCTTACAATTGTTGTCAAGTTCGGCCACAGATGATGATAAAAATAAGCAACAAGATGAATATTTATTGGTACAAAAAACCATTTCAATGTCATTAAAAGATTCAGCCAACCAATCGCCGACCGGAAGTAATGGAGAAGTATTTACTGCTGATACATCAACAGTTGATGATTCTGTGAATAAATCAACGGCCAAATATACTGGTGCAATACCAAAAAGTATCAGTTTCGATGCATCGGCCGATAAAACAAACAATGGACGAAAATTTGATTCACCAAATACATCACCATATCATCAACATGGGCATTCAAGTAGCCGACAAAATGGCAGTGGAAATGGTAACGGTTTCTTCATAATATTTAAAATATTTGCAATATTTGCAAAATTTGCAGGATATTTACAATATTTATTTTTATTTACATTCGTTCAATCCCCCTTAGGTAACGGTTTCTTTAGCAAAATAAAAAAAGGTTTTCGTCGAACAAACAAAATGCCACGTGCAACATTTGAAGATTATACAGCATTACCAGTACCATTGGATGGAACACCAATTGGTACCAGCCCAAGTAGTTCATTGTTTGTGAACACATCACAGAAATCATCACTTGAAAATGGATATAATGATTCTGAAGATATTTTGGAAAAATATCGACGAAAAATCTCATCATCAAGCGAAGCCACCAATTCAGATTCAATAGGAAATAATACGAGCAACGATCGTAAAATTCTTATGAATACGGATGAACATTGTTTATCTGGCATATTACACGACGAAAGCATTTATCTTTATGCGAAAACAAAACAAAAATTACGTCTGGTCTTATCAACAACTGATTTGCACACAGCCGATTTTCGTCACACAAATGTAAGTTGTTATGAATAAGTTGTGGTTATTTTGTTATCAAAGTCGAATTATGAATAATTTTTCTATTTTTTTTTTTTTTTTTTTGCAATTTGCAGTGTAATAAAACGCCCCCAATACTCGTGTATTTACACATTCAATTGGCTCAAGCGCAAAATCTTCAGAATCTCCAACAAATTTCTTATGTATCCGAAGCCATTCGATCTGTGAATCAATTGGATGAAGCTCAACAACAAACATTGATAGCTGATTTGCAATCGGATTTAGTGAAGCGACAAAGTTACTTGCAATATTTGATGCGATATCAACAAAATTTACTGTCTGCATTGGAAAATATTGATCGATTTGAAGATCGTTTACGAAATGACAGAGAAATGTGTAATCGCCATTTGATTATGGTTTGTGTTCGTATGTTTTTGAAAAAATGTGAATCGATTATTGAAAAATTCGAAGAACAATTTGCTGCGTTGACCGTTTTCGATGAAAAAATTGATATTATGTTGGAATTTATGAGTCGACTCATGGATGATCTTAAATCAGATGGTATTTTGCAAGGCTGTATGGCTGATTGGCAATTACAAGAAGCACGAACATGCATTGAACGAATATTACTACAACGGTTATACCGTCGTGTTATGTTCCCAAATGATGATGCTGACATTTCACGCGATGAGTAAGTTTTTGAATATGAAATAAAAAAATTTGTTTTTTTTTTTTTTTTTTTTTTTAATGTCATATCTTAATTATAATTGGATAACAATTACATTTGTCTTTTCAGAGTATTGCATGAACACATACGAAAATTGTCAACAATTATCACACCATCACACAGTGCACTTCGAATACCGGATGCATTCTGGATTGAAGCACCATGGCCATTTGCTCAACAACAAATCTCATATATTTCCGCATATAAAACACCACGTGAAAAAGTTCAGTGCGTTGTTCGGTATGATCACAATTCGTATATGATGTTAAAATAGAATATTTTTCTTTTTAGAGAATTTTAAAACAAATTTTTATTTAATTGCTTTATTTTTTTAGGTGTATAACATGCATTATGAATTTACTACAGATGTCATCAAATCGAATCCCATCAGCAGATGATCTGATTCCCGTTTTGATTTATGTTGTGATAATGGTAATTTTTCAAATTCTTTTTTCAATTCAAAATTATGAAAATGAAATCAATTATTATAATTTTTATTTGATTGTATTGCATAGGCAAATCCACCATATTTACTGTCAACAATTCAGTATGTAAACGCTTTTATTGGTGAAGAAATTGAAGGTGAAGATCAGTATTGGTGGACACAATTTTGTTCAGCAGTTACATTTATCAAAACAATGGATTATCGCGATTAAAACTGAGTGCCCTCTCACATCAAAGCAATTTGTAAATAATTTTATTACTATTTCCAAACTGTGTTTCATTAAGAGAGAAAGAGAAAGAAAAAAAAAAAAAAAAAAAAAATTTAAATATAACACCAAAAAATTGCAAAAACAAATATTTACATTGATCTATTTAAATGTTATATTTACAATTTACAATTTACATTTGTAATAATAAAGTGATGCGAGAAAAGTATAAAAAAGAAATACTTATTCACCTCCGAAACTCCGTTTCCATGTAAACTCGACTAAATTGTTAATTTTTGTTCCATACGATCTAAAACCATATATGTGAAAATGAAAACAATTCGGAAATGAATGAATAAAAAAATGTATTGGTGCTCATTTTTGAATCGACTGCAATTTATTATTGCCAAATAAAAGTAAAAAAAAAAAAAAAAAAATAAGAAAAAAAAAACAATTTTTGTAAGCTACATTTGAACATCTTATTGAATAAATTAAGTTGAACCTAATGTATACCAATATTTTTGAATTAGCTTGGTTGAACTCGTAGAAAATAAAGCAAAAATTCAGCAAATAAAATATATTTAACAATACTTCACCAAATGTTTTCATTTATTTTTGAACCGAATATTTTTCGATATACAATTTAATTGCCATGCAGAATGCTTGCAAATTCTACATAAGTTTGTAGATTTTAATTATTTATTGAAATATAATATTATATTTCAATATCTTATCGTTCACACTTCACAGATTATTTAAAAGATTGGAATTCGACGATTTTTTCTAGACAGATATCGTTATAGACTATGGCATGATGACGATTATATTTAATCTTTGTTAAAAATCCGTATATCTCGATTTTTTCCAAAGGGTGCTTCTTGTTGTGTTTGACACGAATCTTCATCGAGTAATGCCTCCAATTCTTCGTCTTCAAACTTTTTTGGTTGGCCGGGATGCTTTTTGTCTTCCAATTCAAAATCACCACTTTTAAATCGTGCAAACCACTGCTGACATACTCTTACCTCTGGAGCATATTCAGGATAAGCTTCTGATAATAAACGATGCGCTTCTGTTGCAATTTTCTTTAAATTGAAGACCAAAAGCAAACCTTCCCGCAAATGCTGTTTTGTTGGAACGTAATTCGACATTTTGTGCCAAATAAAAAAATTGTGTGTGTTAAGTAATATTCACTTTGACAGACTGAATTTACTAGATTTTTTGACGCTTTTTAACATACAATAGATGTCAATGTCAAAATATATGACAGATGAATAGATATGAAGTTAGTAACAAAGACGAAATTATTAAGGTATACAACCAATACAATAAATTTATCAATATTATTTGGTAATTTCCAAAAATTTAAAAAAGATAAACTGCGTGGTCAACGATTTACGAGCGCCAAAGAAGCAGTTGAAGCGTTCAAAAACCATGTTTTGGAGTTGTTTCCCGCCAAATGGAAAAACTGCTATGATGGTACGAACGCATGCAAAAGTTTATTGATCAATGATCATCAAGGGAAATATTTTGAAAAACAATTCCTTTGCTAAACTATTAAGTGCTGTACGTATTTACAAACAAATGTGATGATTTTAAATTCTACATTTTTTTTCTTATATTTCAATGTTGAAATATTGTTTATTGGAAATCCTGCAGTTATAAGAAAAATATTTTATTTTTTATTCAACAATTATTGAAAATCAATACATTTTCGAATTGAATCTAAAACATATAAATATATTCTCGAGGCTTTAGTTCGTTCCATTGAAGTTTTCCATTTGAATAGCGTTTGTTGAATTAGTTGATACTTTTTCAACTGATAAAGCTACAATATCATATTGAATGAATGTAGCGAGAAATGAAATAATTGAAGTGAAAGCCTATGTAATAGAAAAATTTATGATTAATGATAATAGGATTGAAAATGAATGATCATTAATGAATAAATAATAATCGAAAGCCCGTTGAATCTTAAACATCAGATAAATAAATATAATATCATTTACTTGAATCAATAGATGAATATCGAATCGAAATAATCCGCATGATAAATGTGGATCGGTGTGGTCCAATTGCTGTAAAAAGTTTTGAAGCTAATATTGCATATAAAGGAGAAAGATTCAATTTAGATTAATTTTTTTTTTTTTAGAATCTTCAATTTGAACTGACCATTTCGAATGTTAATCGATCTCTGGTTTTATTCATAGCCTTATTAACCAGAAAGGCCATTCGATGATTCTGCAAAAAAAAAAATCTATTAATTTTTTGTCGGTAACATAAAAGTGTTTTTTTTTTCTCACCTCCAAATTAATTTTCGTTCCTAAAAAGCATGTTATAACGTATGTAATCCCATATACTAAAGAGCCCATTCCACTATGCACAACAGATTCAAAAGTATAAATTGATGTACGGCGCGAAAATAAAGCTTTGTAAAAACCATACAACGTGGAAGAGATGGCGATAAACATTGCAGCAGATATTATCATAAACTATTAGATTAAAAATCATAATGAATTTAAATTTAAAAAAAAAAAAAACAAAAGTTTCAAAGCCATTGCACCTGAATGGAGTAACAAAAATTGAAATGGTTCACAATATCTGCCAATTTCTGATGCAAGCGAGCAACATTTAATACATATCGATCTGGTGGAATATGTTTCAAATTCACATTTTTTATCTTCTTTCCACTTAAATCTGGTATTTTGAAAAATGTTCTAAAATTATCAAAAATCATGGTGGATAATGATTAGAAAAATATTAGCCATTTTAAATTATTTCTTACTGGAAATGTTCATTTAAAAGTGAATATCGGGTATATATAATTAAAGTGTAAATCAAATACATAGTCATAATTGTTATTATTATCCCATGTATCCATAAATTGGATATTAAAAGAAGTAAAGCCATCAAATTGATTCGATTATGAAATCGAAAATTTGATTCTTGTATAATCATATTGACCAACGACAAAATGATATATGCCAACATAACTTTAACAATAGTTAAACAACTGAAATGCAATTTTGCGCCAAGTTTTTCAATCTATTTGGAATGAAAGAATAAAAAGGATAGTTGTTTGAATTATCAAGTAATTTAAAAAAAAAAAATAAAACAAAAAAAAAAATCAAATACAAACCATGTGATCAAAGTCACAAATTTTGCTAATAAATTCCCAAAGATGTGATCGATATCGAAATTCTATAAATAAATTGGTAAAGAAAATGCAAGTTGAGAAAAAACTCATCATAGTTATTGCTAGAGGCTCTTTTGTTGTATTCACTAAAGTATACATGTATGCTAATGTACAAATTAAAAGAAACACTTTTATTGAAGTTTTGATTTTATCCGATTTTGTAATATTTAAATTAGTATCCCTTGATCCATCATACGTTGGAAATTTCAAATTATGAAGCGCTAAAATATGAGAAAATTTTGAGAGTAGATTGTATGACTCTAGAAAATCTTCCTTTGTTTGAGCCTTTTGAGGTCGAGGCATATTCACCAAATTTTTTTTTTTTTTTTTTTTCTCTAAATAATGTTCAAAATGATGAAGTCCAGATGAATGAATATTTACGATATAATTTCTTATTTAAATTACTGCAATATAATATTTTATCATTATTTTTATTTAATTTTTTTTTTTTTTCAGTTTTGCACTTCAAAACGCGTGAAATTTTATGATTACCGATGTACCACCGCACATTTGAACGGCTCATAATGTGATGATATACGTAGTATATCGCTGCACCGGGTTAGGTTTTATGGGTATCATAGCACGAAATGGCTTTTGTTGCCATGCTGAAAAAGAACTAATTGAAAATTAATTTGACTTTGGTTTGAGGTTGATATGAATGTATGTCCAAAATTGGATCCAAAATTTCATTATAGAAAATATCGCTACAATTTCAATTTAATCGAATTGAACAATTCTGAAAATAGTAACAAACTATGGTGTGTTTTGGCCTTTGCATAATCTTAAACGAATCATGCTCAATAAAACCGTCAAAATCGTTGAATTCACGACCATATTATATTAATATACGCTTAATACATTGTAATAAAAATAAGGACAATATAATCATTTTCAATCAGTAGTCAATAATAATTAAATTTGTGTCAAATGAAACTGAGTATAGGAATTTTCCAAATTCATTTTATCATTCATATATATATATATTTTCCCAGTAAGCATTTGGGTTCGATTGTGGAAAATACAAGATTTTTAGAGGCAATGACTCAAACAAAACCGCATAAAGAACTATTTTTGGAGTCATATAATTTATTGTCAAAATTTTCTCAAATTATGGCCATAAACAATTTACAATTTCCATCTTATCACAGTAACAGAACAAAGAAAGTCAATTTGAATATAAAAAATGCAGACAAAATTAAAACTGCAATAAAAGTATTTTTACTAATAATAACGTTAGTAACACACACCATTTTGTATACATTGGTTCAAGCCACCACAGAACCATTGGCAATAACAACAATGAGTTTTTTCGCGACTTGTATGTTCTTCACGAATTTATTTATTGAATTTCGACATCGATCACGCATTTGGCAATTCATTACAGGTGTTTGTGATTTTGATTATATGGTTTGTATAAATTAATATAAAATCTATGCTGAGATATTTTAACATCAACGGTTTTTTTTTTTTTTTTTTTTTTTGATTCTTCAAGATTCAAAAACTTGGCGCAAAATCAAATTACAATTACAAAACAATTGTAAAATTCGTATTGGGCTTCATTATCAGTTCACTGGTTAACATGTTTTTTCAAGAATTGAGTTGGCGATTTCATCATCAATTAAATATAACTGCGTTTGCTTACCTTTTAACAAACATTTGGGTACATGGTATCATTATGACAAATATGATGACCTTCTTTGCATATACTTTTTATATTTATACGCGATACTCAATGATAAATGAACATTTTCAGTAAGATATACATATTTCTGGAAAATGATTGAATTTGCATTAATTTAATAATGACATTGGACATTGTAGGGCTTTCTTCAAAATATCCGATTTAAGTGGAAGGAAAATTAAAATTGAAAATTCCAAATACATTGCACCGGATCGTTTTGTATTGAGTATTGCTCGATTACATCAAAAATTATCAGATATTGTGCAAAACTTCAATTTTTGCTATTCAATGCAGGTTTGAAATTACTAATTAATCATTTGATATTATTTAGATTAATTCGAAAGAAAATATATTTAGTATATGGAAGCATCGGCAACAATGTTTGTTCTTGTTTCATCCGCTGCCTATGGCGTATATAAAGCCTTCTTTTCTCGTCGCATTTCAATTTATTCAAATGATTCTGTGATGCATAGCGCAATGGGAGCTTTAATATATGGAATTTCATACATTTTAACATGTTTCTTTGGAACGAAAATTAATTTGGAGGTGAAAGAAGTGAATAAATTTATAAATTGTTTATTGTTTATTGTATTGATAATCATTTGCAGAATCATCGGATGGCATTTCTGGTTAATAAGGCGATGAATAAAACTAAAGATCGATTAACATTGCAAATGGTCAGTTTAATTTGACGATTGATGAAAATGAATGATTCAATTTGAATTGTTTTTCTTGCAGCTTGAAAACTTTTTGCAACAAATGGAACATACTGATCCACATATATCATGTGGACTATTTCGATTCAATATTCATCTTTTGATTGAAGTATGATTTAATATTTTGCTTTTAATTTGAATTTCAATGAATTTTTGGAATTCAATTAAAAAATTTCCTATCTTTGATCCAATTAATTTTTACCTAATGATTTCATCATAATTCGAATATTTGCAGGCTTTCACAGCAATTATTTCATTTTTGGCCACATTTATTCAATATGATATCGTAGCTTATTCAGCCGAATCTGTAGCTAAAAATTTCACAAAATAAAAGCCGATCATTAAGAGAATTGGATTTAATAAAAAGTATAATATTTTTGAAATTGTTGAATACAATAAACAAGCAATGTTTTTCAATAAAGAATACAAAAAAATAATGTTAAAATATTTTGTAAATTGGAATATATAAATATTTTTTTAACATCGATAAATGTAATTAAAATCGAGAGTAAGTCTTAGTGATTGAAATCACTCTTAGTGATTGAAATGTTATAGAAGCTTGAATTGTATGAGTAAAATAAATTGTTAGCATACCAAAGTATATACAGAGTCATAGCTAGCAGTATTTCTGAAAATTTGGCCTATATTTATACACGAAAGTTACTGAAATGAATTATATGTAGTGTGTCATCTTTTGAATGACTACAAAGGCATGAGAAAATATGAACATTTTCTAAACCAATGCAACTCCACTATTTTAATGAAAATTGTCTAACTCTAAAACTTTTTGGACTAAAAGAAGCTAATGCAACTGAATATTAACAATATTCATTCTAAAGATGAAAAGAGCATCCAAAAAAATCCTACCAAACTTGTCACTTTGGTATTTCCATTTCAGTAATAACGATTGATGATATCAATTACGAGTTTGTTATCTCTTTGAATTCCTTTGAAATTAAGAATTTAAATAATAATTAACAATAATCAAATGGCCATAGACGCATATGACAATAAATAAATAGCTAAATTCTCTCTTCAAATATATTTATTGATTTCTTTTTTCAATTACATATGTATGTGAATGTGACATGTAGCAACTTTTTTAGATTTTTTTAAATTTATACTAAAAGTTCTTGTAATTTTTAATCCTCGTAATAATTAATTCGAGTGCTATTCAAGTTGCCTATGTTTAATCGACCACGAATAATAAACGAACGAAAATCACATCGACGCCTCCTATACACTTTGCTTTAAATTATCGTCATTCATATACTGAGTAGGTACTATTGATGTTGACGGGTTCATATCTGTGATAACGATAGTATCCACATTCAATATGTACAATGAAGGTGACTGTATAGATGGCGACTATGTGCTAATGATGTGACATTTCTTATGTAAACATATACGTATTATTCGTGGTCGGTTTAATATATAAATTTTTCAACAACATTGAGAAACAGAATTTTTTTTTTTTTTTTTTTTTTTGATTCAAAATATCACTTGAATTACCTAATCAAAAAAAAAAAAGTGCTTCAAATCTCCTCCATCAATATTTTTCGAGAGAAAAAAAAAATCATATTGTTGAATTCGTGTATTGTCTTTGAACTGAATAAGCAACGACATCGTACTGAATAAATGTTGCCAAGAATGAAACAACTGCTGTGAAAGCCTAAAAATATTCGAATTATGATATCGAATTACATATAAATCATTCGGAATTTATCATAAATAATTGAAATCACTAGAATAGAAAAAAATTACTTCAACCAAAAGATGTACATTGAATCGGAAAAGTCCGCAAGATAAATGTGGATCAGTGTGTTCCAATTGTTGCAAAAAGTTTTTTAGCTAAAATTCGTGAATGGATTCAATTTGGCTTTCTTAGAAGAATTATTATTTTCGTACAATGCATACTGACCATATCCAATGTTAACAAATCTTTGGTTTTATTCATTGCTTTATTGACAAGAAATGCCATTCGATGATTCTGTAAAAAACTTAATACTTTTTATCAAACTTTTAAAATTTCATATTCTTACCTCAGAATTAATTCTTGTTCCCAAGAAACAAGCTAATACAAATGTACCACCATACATGACAACGCCGATTGCACCATATGTACACGAATCCATTGTATAAAATGAAACACGTCGCGAATAGAGAATTTTATAAAAACCATAAAGTGTTGACAAAACCAAAATGAATAACGCAGCAGAAATTTCCATAAACTAATATTCAAGTGATTTTGTAAAAAGATCCAAAATTGAGATTTTCTATGTGATCAAAATGACTTTTATACCTGCACAGAATAACAAACATTAAAATGATCTACAATATCTGCTAATTTTTGATGTAAACGAGCCATATTCAATACGAAGCGATCTGATGCAATATCTTTTAAATGATCATTTTTCACTTTCATTCCATTTACATCGGCTATTTTAAAAAAACACCTGAAATTGTCAAAATAAATGAATAAAACATTGATAAAACACATTTAACTTACCGAAAATGTTGATTTATCATCAAATATCGAATATAAATGAAATATGTAAATGCTGAAAATATCATAACAGTGGACATGATAATGCCATGTATCCAAAATGATGTTACCAAATATATGATTGATGTCATATTTATTTCATGATGAAATCTCCAATCAAATTCGCTTATATTCATATTAATAAGTGAAACAATAATATAAATTAAAATGATAATTATTACGGTTTTTGATTTGCACTTCCTTTTTGCACCAAGTCTATGAATCTTTAAAATAAAGTAAATTCAAAAATTTCATAAGCATAAATGCTATGATTCTGAATTTTTCTATTAAATTACGAACCGCATGATCAAAATCACATATGCCAGTAATGAATTGCCAAAGTCGTGATCGAAACTGGAATTCAATGAATAAATTTGTAAGGAAAATGCAAGTAGCAAAAATGCCCATTGTTGTTAGCGCAATTGGTTGTGTCGATACTTGAATTCTTCCAAGTACGAGGGTGTGTATAACTATTATGCAAAGTAAAAGTACAACTCTTATTGCCGTTTTAATTTTGTCTGCATTTGTTATATTCAAATTGATATTTCGCGATCGATATGCTGGAAATTTTAAATTATTAAGTGCCAAAAAATGTGTGAATTTTGAAAGTAGATTGTATGATTCCAAAAAGTCTTCATTGTTTTGCCTTGATTGTGGCATTATTCGTCAATTGCATGCTATCTCAATGAAGGGTATTCTATTACTAATATTACATATATGATTAATGGCTCTAGGCCTCGAAATAATATTAATTATTAAAATTTGATTACATCCTGTTGGACTAATTAGAATAAATATTTATTTTTAAACAAACATTCAACTGAATTCGAACTAATTTAATTTTTGGATAACACAAGATACCCCAGTTAATTCTATTAATAAAAAAAACACGTGTAATAATTGTAGGCAAGAATTTTCGATTTATTATCACAAACAATCAAAATTATTACATATTAATGATTTTTATTGATTTGTAAATAAATCTAAATATAAAGGATCGTTTTACATTGGTGCTTTAGGAACGCGATAACTGAATGCCAATTTTCAGCATTATCAACATCACACATATTGTAAACACTGACTATAATCTATTATTCGAATAACTTGTGTCTTTGTAATCACATATATGCATGTGAAAAATATTTTCAAAAATGTGTATGTCTTGAAATAAAAATGATATTAACAGAATTGAATAAGCAGAAGAAGTATAGTAAGAACTGCAGAAGTGTATTGTAATAGTTTGTATGTTTTTGAAAGTATTGAATATTCAAAGACACACGTACATAATTTAAGATATAACACTAGACGAATATCAATACAACTTATAGATTATCATTGTGTTGAGTGGGTCACAGTGTTCGCCGATTTTGTCTCATTTTATACTTCTGAACGATAACCTCTATTGATAGAACAATTGCAGCTAATGCGAGTAAACAGAATTATTGGAATTTTCATATATTGCATTGTTATCGCTTCAATGTCATCCGAATCGGAATAATTAAAATAGGGTTCACTGCGTATTTTTCGGAGGAATGAAGCAAATGAATCATAAAAGTTACATAAACCACTTTCCATCATTGAACTTGTCTTCTTGTCGATTTCATTGATCACGCGTTCAGGAATTGGTTTTACGCTAATATGTCAACGTCAATATTGACATATCCCGTTCTCTATATACTATTTTACGATGAGTCATTGATGAAAAACAAAATTTAATTCAAAAATTACTATGCAATTAGTTGAAAAATATTGATTTAAAATAGTTGTGTTTAGTGTAAAGAAAAACCAAAAATATTCAATGATGAAAATTAAATTAAACTTTTTTGCAGACAAGTATTGTTATGAAAATGATTACTTTTTTCCGATTGATAATATAAAAAAGGGAATTCAAAAACACGAGTTAAAAAGATATAATTTTTAGTTGGCGGTTTCTGAAAAATGTTAAAATCTGAAATTACTTAATTTATTAAAGAATTATTTAATTTGATGTTCCCTATTCGATGCGCAGGAAATTCCAAATTATTAATTGCCAAATATCAAGAAAATTTTGACAGACGAAAATTTTGTTCGTTTCGTTTGAGGCATTTTACACCACTCGTATGTGGTATTTTCAATTTGAATTCAAAAAATTACTAAATTCACTAAAGAAAACTCAATGGGATTGAAGTCATAATTTCATTGAAACAAGTGTAATTTCCATTCTATAATTAGATGTGATTTTTGTTCGAAGCTTTTTTTACATTTATAACAAATTCGAAAACTGATTGTTAATTTTTCAAAACGAAATAAATCGATGATTTAAACGTTAAGGAGCTCGATATTGTATTCGGCTTACATTTCTCTCTCTTTGATGGCCAATGAATAAAATTGTTCCGAACAATAATGTTTATTTATGGTTAATGGATAACAAAAAGGCGTATCAATAAACTATAATAAGAATACTTTAATTATAACGAATTATATTGATTAGGATCAAGCACATATATTTGTAAACAATAATTCCAATTATGAAACCATTTCTAATCAGCAGAATGTTTATCATATCAATGCAATAGTTCCAATTCTGATATTCATATATGGAAAAAAGTAACCAGTTAAACGAATAGTTGTTATTTGGTTGAATTCGGGGTTCCACTTTCGATTGTAAAAGCAACGATGTTATATTGAATAAATGTAGCCAACACGGATATAATTGCTGTGAACGCCTGTTTATTTAATGAATTATAATTGAAAATTGAGATTTGAGAATCGAAATTAAGTTGATGAAGATCTAATTGAAAGAAAAAAATGAACAAAATTTGGTTAAATTACTTGAATTACAAGATGAATATCAAATCGAAAAAGACCGCTTGATAAATGTGGATCGGTGTGATTCAATTGTTGCAAAAAACCTTCAAGCTGTAATGTAAAGAAAATGGTTTCAATAAAATTTCTATTGATTCAAATATTCAACTTGAACTAACCATTTCAAATGTTAATCGATCTTTTGTTTTGTTCATTGTTTTATTGATTAAAAATGCCATTCGATGATTCTATACAATGCAAACAATGAGAGATTTATTTATATGAAAATTAAACAGATTCAAAATTTTTACCTCCAAATTGATTTTTATTCCTAAAAAGCATGTTAAAACATATGAAATTCCATACATAAAAGCACCTAATAGCACTATGCATAACCGAATCAATTGAAAAATATAGAATGCGTTGAGAATAGAAAATTTTATATAAACCATAAATAGCAGATGAAACAAAAACAAACATTCCTGCTGATATTTCCATATACTAAATTGCAAATAGTAAACAACATTTGAAAATGTATTAAACATTTTAAAATAATTAAAAGTTTAGTCTCAAACCTGCATGGAATAGCAAACGTTGAAATGGTTAACAATATCTGTTAATTTTTGATGTAATCGGGAAATGTTTGGTACAAAACGATCTTCTTCAATATATTTACAATTGTCATATTTGATTTTCTTTCCATTCAAATCTGGTATTTTGAAGAAAGCCCTACAAATTCCGTTATAAACAAAAATCAACGGAATCAAACATTGCAAAATTATTTTGTTCATAACTTACTGAAAATATTTATTTATCATTGAATATCGCGAATAAATATAAAAAGTATTTGCCAAATAAATCATCATAATGGTCATAATGATACCATGTATCAACATAGTTAGTTGCTAAGTAAATTATTGCTGCCATACTGATTTGATTGTGAAATCTCCAATTAAATTCACTTACAATCAACAAATATAGGCTATTGTAATTTTCACAATTGTTTTCGAATTGTAATATGATTTTGCGCCAATTTTTTCAATCTAAATTTATAAAAAGAAAAAGTTACAAAGCATCCATACCATAAATATCGACAAATGTTAAAATACGAACCACTTAAAGTACACATCAAAAGATCAAAATTACACATATCATTGATGAAACACCAAATCCGGGATCAAAATCGAAATTCGATGAATAAATTCGTAAAAAAAAAAAAAAAAAAACTCTTCGATGTTATTGCAAGCGGCTCTTTTGATATTTGAAATATATTTTGCGAAATGGTATGACTTATTAATGCACATATCAAAAAGAAAACTTTGAAACCGATTTTAATTTTATCACCAGATTTCATATTTAATTTAATATTTTTGGATCGATAAACCGGAAATTTCAAATTATTGATGGATAAAATGCGTGAAAATTTTGTGAGCAAATTATAAGACTCCAAAAATGGATCTTTTAATAGTTTTGGTTTATTCATTGATTACGAAATTGCTTTTCCAATGGAAGACCAAAATATTACTATGATTTCGTATAAAAATTTCCATTCAGGATACTAATTGCAGTAGAATTAAAATGAATGTAATTTCCATTCTATTCTATAATTAGAAATGATTATTGTTTATTTCGTGATATCTGAAAATAGATACAATTTCGTGATATCGGAAAATGGAAGGAATTAATCATTGTTTTTTTGAAATGAAGTAAACGTCAGTTGTAACTATTGGGAATTTGTGTTCAAATATTGATAGTAATAATATCGTTTTGAAATATCTTTGAATATATCTTTATGATTCATATAAAATAAGTATTTATTTTTCAAGTTTTGATTCTTAATCTTGTTTCCGTGAAAACTTCAGATTTTATACTTTTAATAAATTCAACCTTTTAGCACTGGTGGTGTCAAAGTGTCATTATTATTGATGACTTATTATTGATCGATTCTCAAGCAAACATTTATACTGCTTTCACGTCGAGCGTTTGTTTTGCACTCAAATGTACAGTGCTAGTGCTGTATAGTACAATGTGTACTATGTTTGAGTGTGACACTAGCACTCGATATAAAAAAAAATTGTAAATTTTCGCTTGAGATCTATTACATAATTTATACTAATAAATTTCAAATTTTGAAGGTTTTAATACATGTATTCAAGGTTATATTTATTACTTGCATTTACAATTCCAATATGAGATACAAAGCAATTATTATATTAGAATGTCATAAATTATGATATTAATGCAAATGAAACTATTTGATGAGTTTCATTTATCTATATATCTAATATTAATTCCAAACGTATGTGTATGAACAAACATACAAAATTAAATGATTTTCATTTGTTGGTTGAATTTGTAACTTCGCTTGAGTCATTTAATGACTTTTCAACAGAAGACGCTACAATATCATATTGAATAAATGTGGCCAAAAATGATACAATTGCCGTAAAAGCCTATTTGAAGAAAAAACATTTTTTTTCTTTTTTTTAAGGTTCATTCAAAACATGAAAAATAACTTGAAATTATTGTTAAAACTAAGATTAGTTACTTGAACCAAAAGATGAACATCAAATTGAAATAAACCACATGATAAATGTGGATCGGTGTGTTCCAATTGTTGCAAAAAATTTTCAAGCTAAAGGAAAAAATCAATTGTTTTTGTATTCATTGTCATAATATTACTTTCATCAAAACGGTTTAAACCAACCATTTGGAATGTTAATCGATCTTTGGTCTTATTCATTGCTTTATTAACCAAAAATGCCATTTGATGGTTCTGCGAATATATTTTAATTATAAAATATTTATCAATAAAATAAAACCATTTATTACCGCCATGTTAATTTTTGTTCCCAAAAAGCATGTTACAACATATGATCCTCCGTACATGACAGATCCCATTGCAGTATGCATGCATGCATCAAATGTAAAATATGATACGCGTCGAGAATAAAATAGTTTATAAAAACCATACATAGCCGATACGACTAGAATAAACATTGTTGCTGATGCTTCCATATACTAAAGATGAAAAATTCAATAAAATCTAAAGACGAAATTAAAACGATTAAAATAATTGCAAACACCTGAATGGAATAGCAGAAATTGAATTCGTTCACAACATCGGCCAGTTTTTGATGTAAACGAGCAATAGTTAATACAAAGCGATCGGGCGGAATGCCTTTCAATTTGTCATTGTTAGGTTTTTTGCCACTCAAATCTGGTATTCGGAAAAATGTTCTAAAATACAATTGACAATATCAATTAATAGAATTCAAATGTTTTTTTTTTTTTTTTTTTTTTTTTTTATAAATTTCCCACCGAAAATGTTCATTTATGAGCAAATAATGCGTATAAATGATAAACGTATATGCTAAATACATCATCATACTAGTTATTATGATGCCATGAATCCAAATTTCTGTCACCAAATACAATATCGATGTTATATTTAGTTGGTTATGAAATCTCCAGCCCAATTCTTGAAAAAACAAGTTAACGAGTGAAGCAATGATGAAAGTCATAATCGCTTTAACAATAGTTTTGAAATTGTATTGTAATTTTGCACCCATTTTCTGTATCTTTTTCATATTAAATTAACAAAAATTAATAATTATCATTTGTTTGTTTTTTTGTTTTTTTTTTTTGGATCGGTAAATTTATTAACAAATAAAATACAAACCATATAATCGAAATCACACAAATTTGAAATGAATGACCAAATGTGCGACCGAAAACGAAATTCAATGAATAAATTTGTGAAAAAAATGCAAGTTGCAAAGAAACTCATCGCCTAAAAAATGTATCATTCGATTAAATTATTGTGTTTTATAAAAGTTAAAAAGAAATGATTTACCGTTATACCAAGTGGTTCTTTTGAAGCCTGAACACTAATATATGTAATGGTGTTTATTATTAAAGCACCAATTAAAAGAAAAACTTTTATTGCTGTTTTAATCTTATCCGATTTTGATATATTCAATGTAATGTTCTTTGATCGATAAGCTGGAAAATCTAAATTGTTAAGCGCCAAATAATGAGAAAATTTTGAAAGAAAATTATATGACTCCAAAAATGGCTCTTTTGGTCGTTTTGTTTGAGGCATTGCACAAAATGTTTGTGTTATTTCAATTGATATCAAATGTGTACTAAGCTTTAATATGAACAAATAACACTGGACATTTTCAAATTTCATTGATACCGATTTTATCGTTATTTACTAATTAAAACTTATTACTAATAAATTATTAGGAATGCCCAAGTATTTATTATTATTATTTAATCAACGTTCGATTATTCATGAATTATACATTTAATTTAACCTGCATAAAAGATTACAAATTGGGTATTAACTGTTTGAATCTTCAAAAAAAAAAAAAAGCTCATGACGTAGCAGTAGATTATAGTTGATTTTTATATCCAATTGTTTTTGTAAAAAATTCACAATGTTTTTAAATAAAATTCCCGAAAAAAATGCTCTGAAATTATTTCCAAAAATGAAAATTGATCGTGAAAATTTAAAAATATGTACAAAAGCTGTCGTGCTTCTTGTCCTTGTTTAAAACATATATAATATACAACCATAAGTATTGTATTTGTTCATTATCTTCATATAGACTACATTTCAATGCATATTTGTTTATAATGAAAATCTCTAAAATGATGAAATGTGTGAAAAGATTAGATTAAAAAACTTTGTGATAAATAAATATTTAATTAAATTGCTTAAACAAACGGGTCTTTTGCTTTAATGGTTTCATTCAAAATTGAAGAGTACATATTTTCATTGGTATCAAATGTTTCAACATAATCTGATATATTGTAAGTCGAGAGAATTTTATTTATAAATGGAATTAAGGTTGTGTGTTTCATTTTGTAAGTAATAACCTTCTAGTTAAACTGTGGTTTTAAACATAAAATTGTATTTAAAAATGTGGCTGAAAAATATAAACCGGATATCATGTTCGTAAATTTGTTAAAAATGTTGACCTTCTTTTCAGCATCACCGAAAGAGTTCAACTTTTATTTAATGACCTTTTGTACTGAATGTAATTTGCAATGAACATAACATATGGAAATCGTATTTTAGATTTAATAATTTTTTCACCTTTATCACCTTTAGATGGTACATATGTTATCAAGTGATTTTAAACCGTACAATTTTACTTCATAGTATAAAGAAGAAAATTTATCATTTCAGGTACTACAATAAAGTTCATTAGAATGACATTTTTTTTCCAAGAAAACGGATAAATCAAGTTCCATTTTTCGACATAATTTTCAACTCAATTTTTCTGATGTCTTATACATAGACACAAATTGAGAAGCATGTAGTTTTTTCCCTTCCCTTATACTCGAATTTATAAAAATCCCAACAAATTTTGTGCTTCGGTTTGAATAACATGAAAAAAAAAAGAGCTAAAAAATTGACGAAGGCAAACCATCATCAAATGAAATTACCACTTATTTCTGCTCTCACACATCCGTAGGAAATGCAAAATCCCCATAAAACCGCATGTTATATGGCTGTCGAGCAGTGATGGTGTTTAATTTTGAGTTCAAATGCAACACACACACACACAGAGAGAGAGAGAGAGACACACGCACACACACTGTGTGATGATGACAAAACATTGGCATAAATGCTAAACAACATTCTCAGCTTATGCACCTTTCAAACCATTTCTGAGCACGAACATGTGATTCAAGTGACATGAAAAATTACTGTCGTCGTATCTTGCAGAATACTGCATCACTTGAGACGAAGTAAATGCTAAAAGAGATGTAATAACATCATTATGGGCGCTACATACATACAATTAATGAAACCAATGTGACTCTGTTATGTGCTTTAAGCTCATGCATGCATTTTCATTGAAAAATTTCTACTCAGATTTTCCACTGGAATCAACTTGAAAATGTCGTGTTTTTTTTTTTTTCTCATTTTGATTTCATTTCTTCTTTTTTTTTTCTCTGTCTTCCGTTTCAATTCAATTTCCGTACAATCTATAAAGCAATGGCAAAGCAAAGCAAAGCAAATGACATGTTAAGACTGAGCGTTACAAAAACGAAATTTAAAACCGTTTGACTGTGCTCTTTATTGGCTTCAATTCTTTTTTATAGATCAGTTTGCCACCCACAGCAAATGTATACATTACGAATTAGATTCCGGAATGGCACAAGGTTAAATTCATTTCAAGATTCCCTATGAAATTTTTATTCACTATTGCACAACCACCCGCAATTTTTCTTTCTATGCTTCTTCTTTTTCTTCTTTTCATTGGCATCAAATCAAGTGCCAGAGAAATGTATCTATCGAGAATGGAAAAAAGCCAATGAATGAAAAAAAAAAAGAAGAAGAAGAAGAAGAATGAGCAGATTTATAGAAATTGAGCGTTTTCGAAATCCATGAACCAAAAATGTATGCATTGAAACATATTTTCGATTCATGTGTCTTTGGCTCCAAATGAAAAAAAAAAAAAAATAAAATAAAATAAAAATAAAAAATTTGGAATTGGAACGGGAAAAAAGAAAACTTTTCTCAAAGGGATTATTGCAATAGAAACAGAGCAAAAAAAAAAAAAAAAAAATGTTTTGTGCATTACATAAAAAGTGTAGACAATTTGAAAACGGGCTTTTGTAAGAGGGCATTTCTTTTGAATCGAACGTAACGATGGCTTTATAGTATGTGTACAGTCATCGCAAAACGAGCAGATAGTTGCAAATGCATTCAAAATCGTTCAATTTTTTTTATCATCACTTCGCATTGGTTCTCTTTTAAAATTCAAATATCAACCAAAGAAGATCTATTTTGGTGCCGCTACAGTTGCTTGGCTCGATGCCCATTTTGCTCGTTGTGCACCAAATTTACATGGCATCTTTGGGTTTTATCACTAGAAACTAGAAATACCATGTGGGTTTGGTTTTGAAATAAATATGGAAACGAGTGGTCTGTACATGAAACAACAAACTTGAACTCATTTCGTTCATGAGCAATAAATAATTATAATTTTCTAGTAGTTCGCGAAATGAAAGCCCAAGAGTTGTCCTCCTCACAATTTTGGATTGCGTGGAAAGTGTGACATTTTTTGTGAGATAGATAGAGGGAGAGAGGGAGAGAGGTAGAGAGGGAGAGAGGTAGAGAGGGAGAGAGGTAGAGAGGGAGAGAGGTAGAGAGGGAGAGAGGGAAAGAGGTAGAGAGGGAGAGAGAGAAGGAGATAGAGAGAGATAGAGAGAGAGAGGGAGAGAGAGAAAGAGAGATAAACGGGGAGAGAAA
Source organism: Resseliella maxima (assembly GCA_029041755.1). NCBI lineage: Eukaryota > Metazoa > Arthropoda > Insecta > Diptera > Cecidomyiidae > Resseliella > Resseliella maxima. The sequence continues at coordinate 606,206 of JAQOWM010000125.1, forward strand.
TAGTAAGAAGATAAAAAAAAACGGCTTCAGCATCAAGGTCAATGGCGCATTTCAGAATATAATTTAATTTAATTGCATTTTTATTTTTATTTTTATTTGTATTTGCATTTTTAAATAAAATACACGCAATAAATTTATAAGCAAACAAACAACGGGATGTATTTAAACATTTCCGTTGGCTACTTTGTTATTCAAAATATTTTCTCATTTCATCGCAAGCAAAAGCATAAATTCATTTATTTGTCCTTTTTTTTTTATTTCAACGATAGAATAAAAAAGCATTCATGTGATATTTTCCTTCATTTAACGTTGCGAGGGATTTTTTTTTTCTTTTTTCAACAAATGCTTGAACAGTCACACATTCAATCAAGACTATATGCCTCGAATGCTGCCAAATGGTTATGAATTTTTCTGAATTTGTAATATTCAGCTAGTGTTACCCTGTGTGGAGATAAATTATCAAATAAAAAAAAGCAAAATATTTTGCAGTACAAAAGCGTTATAAAAAGGCGAAGAGAAGCAGAAAAAAAGCAGAATTTATTCATTTGGTGCATTATTTACAATTACGATTCGCGGTCAAAAGCAAGCATCCACACATGCAAACATTGTCGGTTAAATCATCGTCCATGTACAATGCACACTGGCGAATGAACAATAAACCGAAAATATATTCTCCTCTATCTACGTGCGAACGTTGTTTTTTTTTTATTCACTCATCCAGTAGCCGCATCGCATTGTGACATTCTACGTATCCAATATTTGTATACCGTTTTTGTTCATTCAGTTCCTCTTCACTCTATTCGTGGGCACTTGGTTTATGCATATTTAAATTAATTATAAATAAATACGCTCATTTTATGCAAAAATGTGTGCATATAATAGCACTTGGGCCATTTTTATGGTGCGGCTCACTCAACGTGCACTCAGTGTGCTCTGTTTTTTTTTTTTTTTTCACCCTCCTCAATCTGAATTTTCAAAAACTCTTCTGTTATTTTCATTATGATGGTAAGCAACAGAATTTTGATGCGAAAAAAAAAAAATTGACTGGCAATTTTGATGACAACAAAATGAACCATCTCTATTAACTCGTTAAAACTCATCGGCATGGAAATTGTTATTAATATGTAACTGAAAATGAATGAAAGAGAAAGGTAAAAAGATCAACAATAAACAACAACTAGAAAATGGAAACAATCTTGACAGTTCGACAAATGTTCAACAATTCCATTGATTCAGTAAGTCAGCTAAGTAAAACCAAAAACAATCAATTGCAGTTTTGCACAGTGTGAAACCTCTGGATTTTGATTACAAAATTTATTGATGTGTAATTCAAAATGCTGTGCAATCGAAACGACATTCGACACGGATTATGTGATTTAAAGACGATTTTATCATGTAACGATACTCACAATGGCTTGAAATCAAAATCAATCAAAACTGACCTACACCTATCTTAACACAGTTTCAATGGCTATGAATTCGAACACTTATCTCCCGTATTCTTGTATAAAATCCCAGCCATACACCAGCATGCTGTTGCAAAACTTGAATAATATTGTCTCGGAATAATTCAAAATGAATTGTGTTCATTTTCCCTGTCAAAACAATTTCCCCATGCATTTGGCTACCATTCAACAGTCATTGTTATTGTTTCATGGTAGCTGACATGCGTAATGGATGAATTCTCAATCGCCGGTCTAAAATTGTTTATTTTATATATATTTCAAAACGACCGTTTCCCATGCTCAAAAATTCACCCAACACTGAATGTTCTGTGTGTCTATTGGCAACGATAAAGGGGAACATTGACACAATTTCGGGCAAACGATGGTAGCAAATATACGAACAATCCGAACCAAATATTTTTATGTTCGTTCTCATTTTTCCACCCGATTCAATTCAGTAAGCTATATGAAGTGCTAACAAACGGTTCAACGGTATTCAATTTATGCAATTTAGTTATTTCTATCGATACAACGTTACGATTGAATCTATTCTATGCATTAAAGTTTACCCAAAAATAAAAATAAATTAAAATGGAAAACCATTCGTTTGAATGCAACCAAATAATGCAAATAAAAGTGTATTTTTGAGCGATTTTTAAGAAGAAAAAAAAAAATGTTTAAAATTCTCTTATGGATGATTGATTTTGGTGGAAAATTATCAAAACATTTTTTCAATGGTATAAAATTGCACATTGTTATGGCATCATTGAACGTATAAAAAGTGTAAATTAAACGAAACATCATCAGACCAAATGGTAGACCAAATAAATAAAAAGTAAACAGTACATTCAGCAAAAACATAACAATTGAAGGTGGAAAAACAAATATCCGATTGTAATTACAAGCACAGCTGAATTTAACAGTGAGTGCGTGCAATAGATGTGCAGAAAAAAAAAAACGAATTTATTCGTGATTTTACACGAAAAAAAAGGCTTTCATTGCCAATTTTCTTTTCATTCCGTTTGATATAATCGTTCGTGTGTTTGTGTACGTTTTTGTAAAAATCAGTACGCCCATTAATCTTCAATATATCTCGATTAAGCCAAAAGTAAAATCGTCAAGGTTGAGTGTACGAGAAATCCATTAAGTGGATTTTTGAAATACGTTTAAATTTTTCGATTATTCATCAATAATACGAAAGTAAGAGGAAAAAAAGAAAAACAAAACCCAAACATCAATATAAACATCATAATCAATATATACATGTTTGTGCATGGTTTTGTGATTTATAGATTTTTCACTCTCGCTCATTTTTGTCAAGTTGTCAAGCAATTCTTGAAGAGAGTGGATTTGCAAGTGTGAGGATTGTTCAGTGATAAATTTTTTTTTTTTTTAGGGAATAACCATTTAAACTGATTTACTGTTTTCTATATATGCTTGTGTAAAATTGAGTACGTGACAGAATTAAAACCATCAACTATTTACTTGGGATTAAATCCAACATCAAGGCAACTAACGAACACATTCAAAAAACGAAAAAAAAAAAAACGAAACATAACAAAAGAAAAAAAATGTACTGATCAGCACATGGTTACGTACAGTAACAATTAATTTGTGGGAAAAAAAATAAATGAATTTGGTTTTATGTGGTGTGGTGTGTTTTGAAACGGCAATTTTGTTGCGGAAGGACGAAATTACGAAAATTTCATTGACTCAGCAGACAAAAAAAAAAAAAATCGAACACAATTTTTGAAAGTGCACAACGGCAGTTGAATAAATGAAGAAACAAAGCTCGGATTAATGTAAATAATAAAAATTTCCTGATTTTGTAAAAATAATTTTTTTTTCGTTGTGTTATTATGGTTTATATGTGTGAGTTTTTCCTCATTTTTCGACAATTTTCAAGCTCTATATGTATTTACATTGGGGCAATCAGATAAAGCAACGAATTACAACTAAAACATGAAAAATAATAATTAAATGGTTGAACTGATTTATATTTTGACCACCTTTATTCTGATGAATGATGAGTGCTATTCAATTTATTTTGTTTTGTTCTTTTTTTTTTTTTTTCAGAAAAAGTTAAAATGAAATGAGAAAAGTTTTTCGGTTCGAAAATAATAAAAAGTTTGTTGAGAAAGAGAGAGAAAGAGATAGAAAGAGAAAGACAGAGAAAGAGAGAGAAAGAGAGAGAAAGAGAGAGAAAGAGAGGGAGGAAGGGAGAGAAAAACATGAAGAGATTAAAAGTCAATTTGTCACACTTCATTTAATATCAACAAAAAAATGTGAATATTTAAACGAGCTAAATTTTGTTTCGATTGTGATTATCGATTTTGTTTTTAGCTTTTTCTCTATTAAAAATGAATTGATTTTTTTTAAAATGATGCTTCATACATTGAAATACAAAGCTGTTGACATGAAAAGACTGCACAAGAAAGGTTTCTCAGAAAATAATAATGCGTTGATACAATTGGTGACAATTCGTCCCACGTTTCAGTATGATGTATTCGTGCTTAAGCCAAAAAAGAAAAAAAAAAAAACTAAATGGTGTATTGACACTGGAAAAGTTTTTAGGAGACGGAAAGGAACGAAAAATTTCAACCGACAAAAAAAGAACGAAAAGGTCGACAAAGTCCATTTCAGTGTATACACAGGGGGGAAAGAAACATAAAAACGACAAAAACACACTATTTTTGAAACTATTTTCGAAATGAATTGTGTCGATTATCTGACTGTATAATGTGTTTATTATGAAAAATTTGTTTCCATGGATGGAATGAAAATGAAGCAAAAATATTTTACTGAATATTCGATAAACAATTTTCACATACATAATATTGGTCGATTGTTATTATTGTAAACGTTAAATATTTGATTCTTGAACATGGCGTTAATACAATTTTTAGCCAAACGGCAGGCCATTGGCAATTACGAAGAATTTGTAACGGTTATTTATGGTTTCATTGGAATTTATTACGTTGTAGTTGAGTTTTTTTTTTTTTTTATTGAATGCTCGCTTGTGCTATTTTGAATGAAAGCAAAACAATAACACGATGATATGGTTTGTAGGCACGGAAGTCTATTATTACTTGATTTGCAGCTCAGTTCTTTTTCATTTTTTTTTTTTTTGCTTAATTTTTCGTAATTTCATCGGGTATACTATAAATTGGTGCGCGTATAAATTAAGAAAATGAAGAGAATGACGTGGAAAATGGAAGAAACCAATTCAACTGCATAACAAAAAAGTATTCCGATTGTAGCTTGATTATTTTTTTTTTTTCTTCATTTTATATTATACACAGGCCGTCGGCATAGCAAACCATTATAATGTGCTATCGACAAGACAATACATACACGTTGGAAAAAACGATAATTTTTTTTTTGTCTTGTATGTGGTAAATTTTTATTGTTGTGCTTTCCTTCTCAATTTCATATAATGACTTAATAACTTGATTTTTTATGTGTGTATCCGCGATGCACAAAAGCATTATCATTCATTCCATTGAAGCTTTGTGTAAGTCAAGTAACATCTATACACCGTAATATTTCAGGAAGCATTTTGTTGCAAGAAATTTGCGATGTAAATATCGTATTTTTAAAATACCAATTGAAAAAGTTTATTTCGAGATGGCCCAATATCATATTACATTGGACGGTAATATGTCTTATTTTTCATTTTCAATGGAAAAATTCGGTTTTATTAATTTATAAATAAGCAATCAAATTGATCGCTATAGAAACAAAGCAAAAGCAAAAAAAAAAAAAAAAAAACAAACTCGAAAAAGGGAAGAAAGAAAGTGTATATCTGATATTCAAATAAAATCAGTCAATCAATCAATCAATCAATCGATTGTTACGTGGCAAACATAACGCCAGAAGACGTTCATGATTGATTTTGAATAAAAACTAGGCTCGATTTCGAACATGGCTGTTAAAACGTAGGAAATAGCAATGTGACAAATAGTACCCGCTGGAAGGTAGGTTGATTACAGTTGTATCGTTCAATATATTACGTTTAAAACGTTCTAGAAAATAACCTCAATAACCGAAAATCATGAATGTGTCATGACCTTTTTTTTTCTTTCTTTTTCTAACTCACCCTCTATCTATCTGTTTAGCATTGTTCTAACGTATGGACCGTACTTAACCTTTTGTTTAACATTTGATTTAATCTGTCTTTCCCAGCATGCGATGACGTGTGATTTCACAAATTTGCATGCGGTGTTTCGTAGTCCGATACAAATTAGTTTCGGTTCAATGTGAAATTCAATACTTTTTTTTTTTTGATAATGCATTGATTGAAGGGTCTTTGTTTTTCATTGCATGAAAAAGAAATGTATATATAAAGAAACACAAACAAAAATCATCAAATGTTGATGACATTAAGCCTATTCTTATCTGACCTAATGCTAAAACACAATTTGATCTTTTACCGCGCATATACTCACACAATTCAACATTGTTTATATTGATTTGAACCGTCGATAAGCGCGTCCATTTTATTTTCTATGTATGTTGCGGTTCGAAAAATTTTGTTGAAATCGAAAAGAATAGGAATGACAGACAAAAGAAACAGATTTGTCATGCGGTTCACAAGCAAAATGGGGAAGAAAGATAGAGAGAGAGGGAGAGAGAGAGAGAGAGAGCGAGAGAGAGAGAGAGATAGCAAGAGAGAGAGATAGCAAGAGAGAGAGAGAGAGAGTGAGAATAATCAATTTTCTGATTAAATATTTTGAGGACGTGTAGAAAAATATTGATGCTGAACTGGTAAAAATACAGAGACAAAGAGAGATACACAAAGATAGAAAATTACACGCATAACATAAAAACAGATGATACGATCTGTCAGTGACACATAATCAAAATTGATTTAATTAAAAGGATGGCTGATCGATGCAAAGGCGCACAAATTATTGGGATTGGCCGCGTTTGCTATAAAAGCTCATCTAATTGCTGTGCCACTCTGTGTATTCAAACCAAACCACTTTTTATTTATGCACGATTTACTAGTTGGGTTCACTTAACATTGTTATCATATTTCTCTCTTTTGTTTGGTTTCTTTTTCGCTTTCTGATATTCCCACGCGCTCACAGACATTCATTTGGTGTCGCATCGCGAACAAAAACCGGAATGCCATTAGAGATTAGAATCGTAAAACATGCAATATCAATAAAATGAAATGAGTGCAAAGCATTTAGTCATATTGATATCGGACCGACCGGATAATATTTTGTCATCCGTATGGTTTGGTCTACTGTTGAACGAAATTATTGTCAGGGCAATATACAGAATTTCGAAAGCATTTGATAAATAGCATAGAAAATGCGTGCCGAATATTTCAATTGGTATATTAGAGATAGGTTCAAAATCAATAATATTAACATTGACTAAATATTTGTTCATAAGAGGAAAATTGCATGGGCAAAAAAAAAAAAAATGGAATTCCTTAATAAGTATCGACGACAAATATTCTTTTTATTATGAATTAAAAACGGCAACAATAATTTTACAAATTATCATCAATAAAGATGTAATGTGGGCTGCAAACAGTTTTTTTTTTTTTTTTTTTGCATAACAGGAAACTATGGCAAATGTAATAAAATTTTTGAGATTTTATGCCAAAAACGGATCAAATCTGAAAAAAAAAACGAGCTGCTAAACAGAAACAAGAGTGAAAAAACATCAACAACAAGAAAAAATAACAAATATTACATTATGAAGAATTGTGCCCCTGTGTTTACTTAAGCAATTGCGAATGCCATAATTTTCATAATGAAAATGTGAAGGAACATCTTTTCAAATTGGCACTGGACCCACGTAACCAAAATTCTTGCAGCCACTTTTTATGAGCGCTCATAAAATGGCAAATCATAAATAAATAATAAAAACTCGAACGAAAAAAAAAGGACAGAAACAAGGAATTGAGTGTTTCGCATTGTAATATGAGAAATCGTATAAACAGACAGTACAATGCCGCGCCGACCGACCACTTTCAAGACGGTTTCACTACAATCAAAAACAAACACTCTCAGAGTTTGCAAGATTCGTTTTGTATGCAACGCTTTATCTTTAATGAAGCTCATAAGCACGCTTTCGCACTCTGTTGCTGGGTTGAATCGATTCTCTTTCTTGATTTTCCTTTTTTTTTTTTTTTTTTCTTTTTGGTAGCCGCTTGTTGTGCCTGGTCTGGAATTTCTCCATTAAAATGTCGAAATAAATAGCGGCCAAAATGCCTTCAGCTTGAGCATAAATTTCGAATGATAGTCACATAGATTCTCATCTAAAATCAAATCGCAGCAGCTCCGAAAGGACGAAAAGAGGGAACACAAAATATAAAAACAAGATTCATCGACAGGAAATCAGGCAAAATTGTGTTGCAGAATTTTCATTCGCGAAACATACTCTCTGACATAATAAAAATTGTATTTATAACTCGATTGATTTGATTGGATCGTTTTTCTTTTTCTTCTTTTGCTTTTGCTTTTTTTTCTCTCACGTTTTTCTTTGTAGAAACGTTGATTTCCGATAAAAATAAAATGAATTCAGAGAGCAACGCGCACGCGGTAGATATTTTATGATATCATTTGACGCTTAAACGTTCACACATTAAATCGATCGATGAAATATTTTATGGATGTCAGTGTTGGATGTTGTTCACAAAATGCTGATGAAAACACTACTAAAACTAATGAAATGAAGCAGGTTATAAATTTTTGAACTAGAGGCTTTCTAGTTCTAAATGTAATTCTCAAGTCAAGTTTCACAACTTTTAGTTGTGCGTACTGCGTTGTTCGATTGGATTGAAACAAAACAAAAGAAAAGAAAAGTGTCGACTAATTGAAAGGGGGAGAAAAGAAAGCACAGAAAAGTAGCATTTGCGTGAGATTTCAATTACTTGAAGAAATAATATGTTTGGGTGTTGTCAGGTAAATCTGATAGAAGAAAACAAATTGTGGAATAGTGGCAATTTATGGACTTTGTCGGCTGTAATAAATTAACCAATGTAATTAGCATTTCATTTCATTGTGATATAACTTTTGGGTTGTTAATTTTTTTTGTTTCGAGCCGAATTTGATTTTGTGTTTCGAGTTTTATTTTTGCTTGTTGAAAGTCACCCAAAAGTGGTTGGTTTGACCAATCTGTTAGCGAGTTGGCAACGGAAGTGTTTGTGCACAAAAAGCAGATTGATTTAACACATAAATATTTTGCATGTAGCCAAATGTGCCTTCTGGACACGTTCCAAGAATTAATGCGCCGTCAAACGTATTGAATTAACATTATACGATGACAGTATTTTACAGGTCGTCAAGCATACATTTGCCATCATATTTGAATCACATTTGATTCTAC
>JAQOWM010000125.1:620000-627500 GCA_029041755.1 Resseliella maxima
TTTCCCTATACATTGATGACAGTCTGTGCAAATGCGATTGAAGTGCTGGCTATTTTTATTGATGGTCTAAATTCAATTTTTCCTCAAACCATGGTACAATAAAAACAACATGGCATTGTGAACACAACAATAGCAGTGGTAAATTGAAGAGTTTCAAAATGAAAAAAAAAATAAAAAAAAATAAAAAAAAATAAAAAAACGTAAAATATAAAAAGAAGTCAATTGATTGAATTTGAAATGAAAACATCCGAAAACAGAAAAATTACACCAAAACCGTAGACTCGAGGCTATGGTTACGAGACTAAATCGTCTTAATAGAAAAACAAGTGAAAACAAAATACCAACTGAGGCGAAGATAAGAGTCAGTTCGAAGAATAAACCGCCAAGTGAACAATCAATGTGAATTGATACAGAAGAAAAAAAAAAGCACCTTTTTTTTTCTATTCAAACAATTCATTTCCCGCCTGTATTTCCTCTCGGAACAATGGCGCCTCATTGTTCATTTATAATGAATTAAGGAAACAACTTTAAGTCTTTTCAAAAACTTGAAACGGATAATTGTTTCATTTTTTGAACGCTTTCCGGCTCCTTCATTTTCTCAATTTCAAACAATAATTATACTTGTTTCTGAGAAATGGGAAATGTGAAAAGCGTGAAATCTCCGTAGAAAAAACTGAAACATATTTAATTTGGCTTGAAATAGTTTTTCGAAATGACCATTTTCATCTGAATAATTCAGTAATAGTTAGCTTGTAAGCCATTGTAATTTCATATTTAGTCGTAATTATAGCTCAATTATATAAACAATATCATTCGCCCACAATATCAATTTTCTGGGCTAATGCTCGTATCGAATTCAATAATTACAAACTTGTTAAATTTTCCATACAATTCAATTCAATTAAAATGAACGTCATCATGGTCATTTGAGATCATTCGCATGATGTCAGATTATACAACATGTTAATAGGTTTCATTGAACCATTCAACCATCAATTTCTCAGCCATTTTCAAATAGTTGATGTGAATGCATTGTTCAAGGTTCGTAATACATGTGCCATTTCGTAAATTCGTTGGTATTTTTCCATTGTAAATTTTTTTTTTTTCATTTCACAATATGAGCTCTCAAAAAAAAAAAAAAAATGTTGCTAAGGGACTTTGTGTGTAAATTGAAAGAAAGGTGCCAAATGAAAATGCCAACAAAAAGAAATCATGGATAGAAAAAAAAAAGAACAACTAAAGTCGAAGACACTTCATGTTAATTCACACATCTTTGGCATCTATCTATCTATCGATATGTCACTGTGTAAAAACTGTCCCCAATAGCAACAGCAACAACATCAACAAACAAATAACATTTTTGGTATTTTTTTCATTGACACTTCTTTTTCCTCATCGTTCAATCGAAAAAGAAAAACAGATAAACAAACACACACGGAGAAACTAAGGGAAAAACACGGAAACAGGAAGTATGGAGTTGTTCATTCCATTTTCCCCACGTGCATTCACATAAAGTTTCAAAAATGTCAGTGTCTTTGCCGGTGCTAAATATCGATGAAGGTTTATTCCCAATCGAAAAGCCAAAATGAAAATAAGAAAATGAAGATTTAGATGGAAATCAATTCACGTTTGAACATCTATTTCGGTTTGTCTTGGTATCGTATTTCGAGAGATATTTTTTTTTTTTTCGTTTGTTCTTTTTTTTTTCTCTTCACTGTCTCGATAAATACAGTTGTAAAAAGCAGATTATGCGGGAATAAAGTGAGAAGAAAAAAAGGAAAATATGAGAGAGAGAGAGAGAGAGAGAGAGAGAGAGAGAGAGAGAGAGAGAGAGAGAGAGAGAGAGAGAGAGAAAGAGAGAGAGTGAATAGCTAGGATAGAAAATGAAAAGCACGATTCGACAAGTGGATTTTCTATTGAACACTACCATTTTAAGTGTAATAAAAATTCCAAGCTATGTGCATAGCAATTTGTTTCGAATAATCCCCCAAATACAAAGCAACAAGACTCGATAAGAGTGATGAACCGAAATGGAATTGAGAATCAAGAACCAAAAACATTAGCGTAATTCTCTGGATTGGTTTTTGGAAATAGAGAAACCGTTGCGGTTGTTTATGGCTTTAAATGCGTAAACCTTCAATGTTCGTCCATTTACATTTATTGAATCCGCTGAAAGTGCCTCTAAATACATAAATGAGTGGATGATTTTTGAGGAGGAAAACCGGGTTTTAATAGTGTTTGAATCGACTCAAATGAATCTTTGAAGTGTGTCGTTTTCGTATTTCTCGTATAAATACAATATTTTGCTGAATTGAAACATCAAAGTTAAAATCTCCATGTAAAATGATATTGTGAATGATTGAATTTCATGCGCAAAATTGTTGTTTCCTATCTGATAATAATTCGAATAAAGATGCAAATTCCGATTCCAATTTATCATGTGCATTTGAAATGACATGCTGAATCGAGGTGGTTTATTGAAAACATGCGGTATCCACGTGAATACGAGTGTAAATGGGCATAGTTAGGTCATATGATGATGATGATGATGATGAGCCAACCGAAAAACTGATAGACCAGAAATCAGTAAATATAATTGTTACGGTCTGTATATCCAACAGCGCCTATAAAACCATTCATTTTGAATGCTTCACGATTTTGGAATTGAAATGGTCTTTTGCGTTGTTTTTTCCGGTGCCCCATATCAAATGAACATTGTTTGAAGATTGAAAAAGGTCCATTTCCATCACATGCTACATAACATTTCAAGCTATTTCAAAGGAAATCGACAGGCCATGGAATTCGGTCATTGTGTTTCCAAATCAAATTGTAATTTAGCCGAAACGAATGCACGACCATCTGATCTACCGCTGTGAAAATAATAAACTTAAGTATTGGACGATGGGTCATGACGACTCCATCAAAATCTATTTAGAATGATAACCGGAGAAATAATAGCAATCAACATAAAAAAAAGTAACAGCAAACACTCTTTCCCTTGTCATTTCAATAACACTTGAAATTGTTCGATAATATACACCAATATTGGCACTCAATGTATGTCAACTAACTTCTCCATTTGCCCATCAATCCATTTCAATGTGATATGTGAAAATGTTCCGTTTCGGTTTCATTTTCCAAAAACTGTACGAAATATGTGTAGCATGTGTATATGTGAACCAAAATTGGTGTTATGAGTACAGTTTGACAACACTTTGATAGCTTCTGGGGATTTTTAAGGCAAAAGCAAATATCGGCTGAATAAATTGAAATGGTATGTTTGTATTCAAACATTAGATGTGTTACCATGCATAAATTTTCATTGTGTGAAACCAAGTGGCAAAACGCATTTGATAAACAACATCGAAAGGAAAATCAAATTTTATGAAATATATGCATATTGCATATATTTATAATTCGGCTGAAAAATTATTGATTGAGGTTAATTATTTGCAAATATTTACAAATCGGCTGTGCATTTGGTTCCAATGGAAATTTATCTTAATGCCAACCAAAAACATTCACGACATTTTACCAAAAAGTTTTTTTTTTTTTTTTTTTTTTTTATCAAAAGGTCGTTTATTGATCGATATTTTTGTTAATTGATTTCGATTGAAAATTTACTTTGAATTATGAAAAGTGGGTTTTCTTGTGATACACACAATGTTGAAATCAAAGCCACAACTCAAAACTCAAACAACGACTTTTTGTCGGCACAACTTTAGCACTTTTGCTGAATTTCCCAAAATCTATTCAGTCAACAAAAACTTTGACAACACCAATTTTTGGTGCACGCGTTCAATCTATTTTGTAAAAGATTCAAAAAAAAAGGAGGAAAATTCCGAATAGTAAAATTGACAAACAAGCATTACCCATCCAAAACAAAACTCAATTCAACTTGTTTGTGAGAATACAAATGAAAAAAAAAAGCAAATGCATTTTGGCAATTAAATTTCCTACACAAACAACTTTTGATAAAAGGTTTTAATTCATCGATTGAATAACATTTTTTTTTTTTTTTTTTGGGGAAAATCATTCGGCATTGTTACAATGATGATAATAAACAAATGGAAGAAGGAAAAAAATCAACAACTTGAAATCTTTCAAACGCAAAAACTATCGAATTGCAAAGCAAAAAAAAAAAAAAAATGGTAAGTTATGTATTTATATTGTACGAACGGAACGACATGGTCATGCAGTTGAAATGGGAATTCAGATTAAATCCAATAACCCGAGCTTTTAAATACGAATTGTGTTATTTTAGGATTCAATCAAAAACATTGATTTCCAATTGAGTTAAATCCTTTTCAAACGAACTGGATTTTTTTTTTTCAGTTTATTCTGCGTGCGCGCGCGCGTGTGTGTGTGTATGTGTATGTACCAGTTCGATGTTCTTTGTTTGAATGTGATTGAAAATTTTAATTTCCGAACGTACTTTGGATGCTTCAAATCATTGTTATACGATTCGTTTAGAATGAGCATCATGAAAATCAGTGCATCTAATTAATTTCTATGTTTGGGATTGCCCGCATCGTACTCAATTCCCAATCCCCTTTGACAGACAATGGAGATTTGATGCTCTCTGATTGCTTCACACTCGAAACGATAATGTTTGTGTCACTTGAAGACGAACAAGAGGCACTTTGGCAATTTGTTATTCCGAATGTTCATGATGAATTGTTGTTGTTGTTGTTGTCATTGCTGTTGTATTCTTTTCGTTTCTTTTTTTTTTCTCATTTTCCATCTTGTTCTTCTTTCGTTCATCAATACAAACACTTTGCTAGTAAGCTAGTACGGTTTTCATCCATTAAACTTTGAGAACGCAACGCAGTTTTACGAGCATGATGAACGTGAATGATTTTCAGCGCAAATACAGTGTTCGGTCGGTTAGGAATACAATTCGAATCACTGGCCCAGAATTAATTAAATTGTTTGTAGTTCTAATGACGAGAACTTTATTTGTTTTCACTTTTCATACAAAATACACCGGGAACCGAGAAAATTTTATTTATACAAAAACGAAAATTCAAACGCACACAAACCAAAATACAAACACTGCGGCATGTCGATGTAAATTGCGATGCTGTGCACAGGCGAATGAAACAAAATGAAGAAAATTGGGTGAAGAAACAAGAGACCGAAAGACATAGCAAAAGAAAAACAATATTTAGCAAAGTAAGTCAAATTATGTCGTAACCATTGCAACATTGTGGCTTTTTCAGCATATGACTAAAGCACACGGTATACGGTACAATAGATGCCTCAAATGGCATGGAAAGATGTATATATGTTCATTTGAAGAATATCGAATAAAAACTTTGATGAAAAACAGAAATGGAGAGTAAGTGAAAGAAAGAAAGAGAGAGAGAGAGAGAAAAAAAAAACAAAGAAAAATATCGTTTTCCTACACCAATGTGTGTGTGTGTGTGTGTGTGTGTGTGTGTGTGTGTGTGTGTGTGTGTGTGTGTGTGTGTGAGTTTGGCATGACTGAATAAATTGCACAAACCCTTTCTATCATTCTCTGGCCTTTATTCAGTCGCCTCACAATGCATATCGTAACAATAATTCAATATTGCTCTCGTTTCTTCTTTTCATTTTCAAATAAAAGTTTCACACACTTGAAATGATTCATTTTGGCGAAAAATAAATGAAAATTGGAATTGCTTTTTAAATTCAACGCGCTAGTCGCTATTGTAAAAGTGATGTTGTTTCTCGCAATGCACAAAACTCAAGTGCAGAACAAAAGAAAAAGCAAATAGAGTGAATTTTCATTTCATTTAATTATACTTTTACTTTGCAATTAAACTCATGTGATTTTGCTTACTCTTTTTTTTTTTTTTGTTTCAGCGGTGAATTTATTTTACGCTTATATGACTCTTTGAAAAACCAACATTTTCGATTTAAAGTCACACAACGAATGAAGGATGCAAAATAAAAACGCAATTGTTGCAAAATTAAATGGTATCAAATCAAATGGGAAACAAAAAAAAAAATAAAACAACAGAAAAAAAACCCGATGAAGAAACTTTACTGAAAAATAATAATAAAGGAAAATTACTCTATCCAAAAACATTGCCATCGCAATGAAAACAAGCAAAATGTAAAATCCATTGGAGAAATTTCCATGTGAATTAAATGTCCATTGCAGCCAAATCAAAAATGAATTCCCTTTTAAACGAAAAGCAATTCCATCAAATCAAATGCGGTTATGAATAATTGCGAAATGTTTTCCAACTTATCTATTTTTAAAAACGTAGAAAATGTGAATGTGTTGAACCATCTTGTTATTGTGGTTGTTCTTGCTTATTTCTTTTTTTTTTCTGCTCTTTGCAATTTCTTTGCTTTGGGGTAGATCAAGTACTACGATATTTCTATTCATTTACATTCGGTGCTAAATTAAATTTCGATTTTCATAATTAAGCATTAAAACATGCTTGTTTCCATGTATCCCATACCAGATGAATGAGATACAATTGTTGAGATCCCAGTGGACCTTTTGAAATACCATTGGAGAATTGGTGTGTTGCTTTCAATTATTTAGATTGGTTTAAATTTTTCAGATTGGGAAATCAGTAAAAATGGACGGGTATTCAACATCATTTGTCAAAAAACATGCCGCGATCCCATTACTTATCTCTTCAACAGTTGTCCAGCTTGCAATTGAAAGGCCAACAAACAATGGCATCAGAAAAAAAAAAAATATTAAGAACATAACCCTTTCTTCTCACTCCATTTCTCTTATAATGACATGATGAGAAGCAGAGAAAAAACAACCATTTCAAGTGGTAATGTTGTTACCACTACACTTACAATCAATCACTCGTTACACATTTATGGCTCAATTTTCATTTATTTCAATGATATTCGCATTTGCATTTAATAGAAATTCAAATTTGCTCTCGTCAAAAATAAGAGAGTAACTCAAATGCCATGTCAACGACAAAAAAAAAAAAAAAATAAATTCGATATTTTTTTATTCGAAGTTTTTTTTTGTTGGACAATAGGATGGATCGTTTTTTATATTCATTCATGGATATAACGCACAGTATCGTTGATATTAATAACATTGGAATAGAATTGTTCCACCCTATACTCAAATACATAGAGCACAGCGTCACATTGAACTATGAAATTTGTCATGGTGATTTCCCTGTTGTGATTGTGGTCGTAGATTAAGCAATTAGTGTGTGTATATGACTGACGATATTTGGATGAAATGACAAAACTTTTTCCATCAAAATTATTTCAGCTGAGGCTAACGAAGTGAACAAATCACATTGAAAATGTGACGCAAATATTTTTTTTTTTCATCTCTCTCTCTCTCTCTCTTTCTCTTTCTCTCTCTTTGTCTCTCTTTTTCTCTTTCTTCCTCTCTCTTTCTCTCTGTGTTTTAACCAGTGATTCACGCCAAATATGAGAATACATTTCCGTTGGTAAGAATATTGTGAATTTATTTATTTTTTTTTTTTCTCTTTCTTTGGTCAAAAGAAGAAAGGAAAT
>JAQOWM010000125.1:632500-745000 GCA_029041755.1 Resseliella maxima
GTCAAAATCGATAAATATCAAAATAGGGCTGATGAAAATAACTTGCATTTGTTCATCGACGTTCATTTCAACAAAAATGGCATATAATATCGATAAAAATGCATTGAATCGTGAAATTTATTTTCTTACCAATTTTGATGAAACCAATCAAATGTCATAATTTTCATTCAATTCACAAGTTATTTTAATGCAATTTCTTTGGAATGTCACATCGAATTCAAATTGACTTGATGGCATACGAACGCATGCCCTCGTGCTTGTCCACATGCAAATGAACTTTAGATTGTGCAGAGTGTTAAGGGATGAGTGCAATAAAGACGCACAATTATTTATCACCCCAAATCAAAAAAACGAGGAGAAGAAGAAGGAGAAGAAGAAGAAGGAGAAAACAGATGAGACAACGGAATGTGTAGGAAATGTAATGATGGAATAGAAAAACTACGTGTACTGCATGTATAAAATATAGAGTCAACGTTATGAAATGGATACAAAATACAGCCGCATCAAAGCAAAAAGATGACTCTGAAGCGTATAACAAATGACACACACAAGAATGAGAAATGGCTGCAGGATATTATTTTAACAACTTTATCCGACGAAATGTGAAACGAAACGTCAACGGAGAGTGAGAGAGAGAAAGAGATAGAGAGAAGAGAGAGAGAGAGAGAGAGAGATGCGTTCGTGCGACAGTGACAACGATATAACTAAAAATGTGTATGAAAATAACTGCCAAAAAGTGTAGAAAATTGAATGAAAATTCCGTTTGTTTCGATTCGTCGACGTTTGTTCAGTCATTTGCCATATATCACAATTTGGCCAGTCTAATGTTAAGACATTTTGAATGCGTATTCATATTTCAAGTGAGTATTTACTGAATTAATGATGTTCACTTGATCCAGCTGCTTACAAAAATATGAATAATCGCTTGAGTTTGACCATCACACATTCTTCAAATAATCTTTGAGCTGCATGCGATTGACCCGATTAAACTTAAATTGACATTGACAAATTCTCATGCGAGAATACCATAAGCACATACATATACGCACGCAAACACAAAAAAAAAAATGAAGAAAAAAAAAAGAGAAAAAAAAGAAATGCTGTTCAAAAGAAGTAGCGGTTATGTTATTGCTTTTGACGAGTGCCAACCATAATCGCACATCATTCGGAAAAATTGCGAACAAACGTTGGAATTATTTGATTAGAATACGTAAATACGAACGGGATGAACGTAATAGACAATCGTGTGCATTGAAGCTCAACAAGCACATCAATGCTACTCGATTCGATAGACGTGGAATATAGAAGTAAAAAAAAAAAACACATGCGATCGTATTTAAACACCAAAACCATTTACAATATTTTCATATTCTACGTGCCACTTAGCATCAGATATGGACTAAACTATCAACAAAAAAATTGAATGGGGCGAAAAAGTTACATTTTCTTTTTCTATATTCATTTTCATCCAGTTTTTTATTTATTTGAATCAACAGTGGCTGAAGATAGGCGGTTTTAATACTGATACTGTAAAAGAAGGCTTTTTTTCTCTCTCAATTGTCAATTTTCCACTGAACAGAAAAAGAGAAAGAAAAACTGTTAAGATGTGTGTTTTTTTTTTTCTTTTTAAAGCAGAACTTCGAAGCCTCTACACATTTAATTTGGTATTTTTTTCTACGCAATCCTCTTTTCTTGGGCAATGCACATAATAACTTGGACGATTTGCGAGACGCGCATCGAGACACACACAAAATGCAAAGAAAAAGAAAAAATAACCAACGAAATGAGAAGAAAAAATGAGATACGATGTGAAATTGAAGTGCGTTTTTCCATCTTATTTGGTATTCATGCGCAAAAAAATTCATTGAATAAAATATTATTCGAATTACTCAAACCTTTTTTTTTTCTTTAGTCTTTGCATTCGAATCCAATTTTTCGGCTGTCGTCTGACACATTTTTGCAGTGCATTCGATGGAAACCAAAATACATATTTGATTACATTGATATCAGTTTTTGGTTTATTGCTTTGGGTTTTCTAGGCTATGGCAAGACAAGAGTTAAAGAGCACACAAAACACACACACACACACACACACAAATATGATTCGAAGAAGTCGATGATTTCAAAAAGATATTATTATAAAATGAAAGAAGGTTTTCTGTTTGTCGATTGATGTCAGAGTGCTGATGGTATCGGCAAATTGTCTCCAAGATTTCAATGCGAGTCGAAGCCTCGCTTTTTCATTATGCACATTATCTCGTATTCATTGGTTGCAAAAACCGTTTAAAATTATAAAAAAAAAAAAAACCTCATAAGCCGCACTTTAGCTTCTCTTCAAATAAAAATGAAGAGACTGAACGAAAGAGAAAAAGAATGAGATTGAATTCATTGCTTGAATATGTGCAAACAAAAAAAAAAAAAAAAAAAAAAGAAAATCAATTTTGAAAAGTTATTTTTATCCATTCAAACAGATTTATATGGCTTTAAAAGCAACTGTAAACTGTTGCAATTTTATATGCGAATTCATGTTCATTCTTTTCAACATTTTTTCTGAATACTTTAAATGTGCATTTAAATGCATTTGAAATTCAGATTTTGGAATTCGAGATATTGACTGACACACGATAAGAATTTAATTCCATTTCCACAGATTGATAAAGCTCTTTTTTATCGTCCCCCTCCCAGAAATTCCCGTTATAAATCGGCAATTTCTATGAAATAGTCGGAAATAAATAGCCCTTCAATAAAAAAAAAAAAAAAAAAAAAAACAATAACAAAAATGTTGTTACAAAATGCCTGGCAAATCAAAAATATTTGGCCAGTGCTCAAGGTGGATTAAAAGCATACTAAATAATTTTATTGTTTATTTAGTATAATAATCCAATCAATTATTGCGAATCAACCGAAATCTCGTGCAATAAATTGTAAAGAAATTAAAAGCGTATTGAATGTCATATTGTATACTAAAAATGCGATTTATTGCTTTGATGCTACCAAATGCGAATGATAGAAATCCGTTTTTAATGAGCATTTAAACTGTTGCCCCAATTTATGATTGGTGTATATGTAAGTGCGACCGTGTGCGTGTGTGTTTATGTTTTTTCTTTTTTTTTGTGTTTGTGTATTTGGAATGATGAAAACCACAGAGAAATTGGCCAGAAATTTTTCGGATCGACAGAGGAAATAACGATTATATCATTCGTTTGGTTATTTCATCGATGGTGTATGGTGTATGTTAGTTGGTTGGTTGGTCCACCAACACCATATTTGCCCATTTTATGTTTGTGCTGTTTTCCGTATTTTGAGCAGATAGGCATATTTTATTACACAATATAATACATATTTTCTGTTATCTTTTGACAGTAGAATGGTAAATAAATGGATTTGACCATGATGCATGAAACATTGTGCGCCGTGTATGCCATCGTTCAGCATCTATCTTTTGTTCCATCTGTGCCATTACATACTACAACGCGCGCAAATACAATTACAATTCCATCATAATCGCAATGAATTGAGAATGTTCCATTCCATTAAAGGTGCAAATATGACAAAATCGTTTACGAAAGATATAATACGAATATAGCAATAAACATCGCAAAAAGAATGACACATACACACACACACACACACACACACACGCACACACACAACGAACGTAAATGAACAGAAAAAAAAAAAATTAAACGGGAAATGAAATTTTCGTTGAAGATTGCCGATAGGCATTAAAACACACCAATATATTGGTGCGAGACCATTGCACTAGTGTACTGCTTTCCCTTTAGAATACATGATAAATATACGGATTTTCACATTACAAAAATTTTCTCATGCAGAAATATTTTAGGCACGCGCAACGTATGTGATGTAATGTCACGGTATGGCATACATACGGTATTATGAGCTAAGCGTTAAATACAATCTATTTTTACAGATAAAATGAGCAGCGCATGCACACATACTTAACAGATTCCAGATAAGTTTGGTCAAGGCAAATATATCAGTAGCGCGTTTGTAAATACCATGTGTAACGCATACAAAAAAAAAACACCATAAAAGCAAAATCATTAGTCATTTTATGCAAACGACAAGCAAAATCCAACAGAAAGGCCATAATGATTACGATAATGAGGTGCTCACAAAATATATATATTTTTTTTTGCGGTGGCAGCGATTGGTAGTGGCGATGTTAGTTCATATACACCGTCCATAAATAATTTTGGTAAATTTGTTGTTGCGATGCTCATTCCATGGTTCATTATAAACGTCTACGTATTTTTTTTTTTTTTTGCATTAATTTCATTTGAAATGTCTTTGCAGCCGCAAAAATTTAAGTTCACCAGAAAAAAAGAGAGCAAAAAAAAGGGCAAAAAAAGAGCAAAAAAAAAGAGAAAAACATCAGAGGAATGGAATCAATTGCAATGCAATAGAATTGTTGAATTCATGAGCGGTTGTTAGTGCCATAAACAATGAGTGTTGATTAGTTGTGCTGAAGGTTTCGCCCATTTGGAACAATGAATGTCCGAAACACAAATGGCAATTCACTATTTCGACATAATCCATTGGTTTTTATTGTTTCCCACAGATTCGCCCTCAGTTCGTTCAACATTCTAATGGATACTAATGCCTAATGATTATTATTGTTGTGTATTTTATTTATGTGTTTGCACCACCATATCAAGAAGCCAATGTGCGCTGCCAAGCAAAGTGTGCACACCGCACGGAATCCGATGTCGATCTATTGATAGAAAATATTGTATGGTTTTGCTATGCAAAAGTAGAATGATTTATCGAATAACTTTCACAACCATTAATTTTTCTGCTTGGCTCCCATGTGATTGTAGATTTGTTTGGTTAAGCCATTCTTTCATCATATTCATTCTTGTTGCTTGATTATTATTATTATTTTTTTTTTTCACGATTAATTCATTTCCGCTTTTTGTGTTTTGTGCAAACATGCGGTGGTATTTTTTCTTTTTTTTTTTTCTCTATTTCCCCTGTTTGTTACATATTTTTCCATCTAAAAATTCCATTGACTTTTACTTTCAATCTCATGAACACAAAGCTAATGCATGGAAATTGATCGAAAGATAGAACAAGCGAATGGATCATGATATGTTTCCTTTTGGCAATTGACTGAAAAACAACACTGAAGTGATACTCTTACAAGCCATTGTTTAACGCTTTTGTTTTTAACACAGACACTGTTGCTGTCGACTTTTCCAAAGATAATTTTTCTCCATCAACAATACATACGAATGATATTCGTATGGTCGTGATTTTCGCATACAAGAATTCGCGCGTTATCGTCGCTTGTCTTGTAAACACGATTAATTACTCATAGCTGCTTTTGTGATGTATGCTTTTTCCTCCTTTTGGTAACATTCTTTTTTTTTTTCTCTTCGTCGCTTCATAGTCTCATTTGATAAGCTCATATATCCAAAACGAAAGGAAAAACAATGAAAGTCATAAATTTTCCAGTAATCTTGAGAATCTATGCAAAGAAATTGGAATGAAACTGTAATTCTGACCGCTTTTAGTGAAAAACAAGACTCATTACATTAATTCGATGGAAGAAGAAAAAAAAAACAAACAATTTGATTAAGCAAAGATTTACCGAAGTTCCAAAAGTTCTTTTTTCAGCTGTGTGTTCTGGACTCGTGAGAAAAATAATAATTGGAAAAATGAGGGAGGAAAAAATTCAAGCTTTAAGTGTATTTGTAAGTGTGCGACTTAATTGCATCTACTTAAATCAAATCCGATTTATTATGTTAACATTTACATTTTCGTAAGCTTTACTTTTCAGCTTTTAATCCAATTAATTTTGTTAATGGTTTTTAATGTTTTGCTTTTTCTTCATGTAACAGCCTACAAAATATTCAACATTCATTTTTATTCTATAAAATTTTATTGAAATTAGAGTTAATTTTTGAAATGAAAATTTTTCTCCAATTTTGAATATATTTGAATGATTGAATGTGATATATGTATATATGCTGAGCAATATAGATTTTTATTCATTATGAAAATAAACAGAAATTTTATGAAATATACGTAAATCATCTAGCTAAGCCAAATATTTTTCCTGCTTTGATTGCAAAAATCCATACGAAAACCCGGAAGCACTTGCAATAAAAGCCTATTTAATTTTACAATCTCAATTCATTTGGCAGCATTCATTCTTTACGACGGTAGACATTCACATTTATGCGCTATATAGCGTAAATTTGCTTTTAAAGATTTAAATCAAACCAATGCCTCAAGTTAACCACAATGTATTTTCTTTCTTATTACTGAATATTTGAATCCAACGGGCGATGTGATGCTGTTCAGTGAACGACATACTCTCTTCCCAACTTAATCAAATGAATACATATAACCTAAATGATTATTACTACAATAACCGTTTACCCCACCGCTTCCCCTTCCCACAAACAGCAATCGCTTAAAAATATGTGTCATTTCATCATCGCATTTCATTTTTATTCATATATTCATGCATGATTTGTTTAGCGCATGCAAGAATATAAATTTGAGATGTTTGATCTCTAATTCCGTAATGGATTGCCACACACACACACACATGCAGAAATGCACAAAAAGCAGCTATAAATTGTAGTTTCGATGCTTTTTGCCAATAGCAAAAATGATATGCCAATGGCATGGCTCAAATTCAAGAAACAAAAAAAAAAAAAAAAAAAAAAACGCAAAATTTTAAAATGTAGAACGAACGCGACAAAATGACATCAACCAGCGAAACGGATGAAGCTGCAATCGAAATGACAGTCATTTTCAATTTTGGACAAATTGTTTTTCCTGCGGATATTCATGCATCAAAATAATAAACTATCAAGGAAATTGAACCGAATACACAATGTAGTATTACTAATTCGGTTGGGTTGATTCACATGAAATAATCAAAAATTCATGTTCAACAGCGAAATATGTGTGTCAGAGTTTGAAACATTTGCTCCCTCTCTCCTCACCCTTTCCTTCATTCACTACTTCTCATTTCTTGGTTATATTTCGTTTTTAACTGGAAAGCAATCTAGTAGCAAGTTTGAAGAGTATCCATTGCCATCGAGCCATGAAGCAAATCCGTTTGCAGTGCATTTCATGATTTTCGTCGAATTTTAAGTTTTTGTTTTTCACGTTACGTTTGAAAATAGATGCGAATGCATCCACTTCAGACCTACTTGAATTTCAAACATTTTAATGGGTGAAGCACTAGGAATGACTGGAGAGAGAGAGAGAGAGAGAGAGAGAGAGAGAGAGAGAAATAACATTGAAATGGAAACAGAAATTGTAAATAGTCAACAATTGATGTGATTTATTTAAGTACAAGTTTTTAAAGGAATTCAAGTGAATTTTACATGGAGTGAATGAAATGAAAAAAGTGAGAACTGAGTGAATGCAGAAAAAAAAAAATAAGTTCCCGAGCTGTACAGAAAACTTACAGTACTCATATTACACAAATAAAAAGTCAACGATTGGAGATTCACATCAACTGTCTAAAGTCAAAATGGCCCTATTTAAACGACATCATCGTGGATATGAAGTCAGAATTGTAAATATAAACAGAAAAATTGATATTTTTCTCCTCGTCATTCCTTCTGTTATTCGTTGAAACACTTGCAACGACCATGACTTAAAATGCTATTTACTTTTTATTTTTATTGAATGTACGAAAAAATTTGGCTGCTGCATTTACTGTTCAAATAAATATCGGTTTTGTAGTGTATCAATTTCCGTTCGCTAAATCCAGAAAAGTCGACAATGAAGAGAAAAATAAATCGAATTGCGAAAATGAAAAATATTTGTTATTTATTTAGTTTTTTTTTTTTTTTTTTTTTCGTAGAAAATTTTTGTATACTCTTCACTTCTTCAGCTACTGCGTTGTGTTCCAACGAACATGTGTATTTTTACCATCGAATATTTATATAAAAATATCATTTTGTAAATACAATGAAATTCTATTAGCTTTGCACTTTATCCACGGGCGACAAACGGAATACAATGCAGGATATTGTGAAAACGTTCTCTCGTCGATTTTCCTCCATCATCAATATCGCAGTATATCTGCAGAGAACATTTTTCTCACAGTATCAAAATACAAACAACACACACACACACATACAATCACAAACACACTGTAAGCACTTTGTGATGGTTCTTTTTACATTTCAATTTATATATTTCTTACTTGTCACTGCAATTGTCCATTTTTTGACATCGCATCCATATTACAAATGACACAAGAAAAATGGCAGCAAACAAACAAATATTGAATTCTATTTGCACGGCACACAAGTGCGGCAATGGCCACAGCACCAATGTTAAATTCGATTACACTTTTTTATTTCGAGTGTTTAAACTCAATTCTCTCTCTCTCTCTCTCTATCTCTGTCTCTCTCTCTCTCTCTCTCTCTCTCTCTCTCTCTCTCTCTCTCTCTCTCTCTCTCTCTCTCTCTCTGTCTCTTTCTCTCTGTCTCTCTATCTCTATCCCTATCTATCTCTTTGTGTAATTTTGCGAATATATGTGAGAACATGAGTTTTTATATTTTAGAAATATTGCGTCCGAATCGAAAGCAAAAGAAAAAAATAAAAAGTGTATCGGATTGAGTGAAACAAATAGCAGTTATTTTTCGTTTTGTTTCCCCTTCTAACTGATGAAACATGTCCGATGAAAAACGGTGAATTCGTTTGCCACCGTGTGCAAAAACGGAGAACATTTTTTCCATTCGCTTTTCATTGGGCATTCTTTTTTTTTTCGTCGGTTTAGTTTTGCGTAAAATGGTAAAAACACATCTGCATATGTGAATCGTATTGTGATATGCATATGACTACAATGACATGTACAAGTAATGATTCATATGGTTGTTCTCGGTATTGTTATTGAATTTATCCACGTCAATAGCATTGAATGAATTTCACTGTATCATTGTAGTTGTGAGAGATTTTTAATTAAATTCGTTGCTGTTCGTTCTCATTGTGTGTGTTAGTTTTTTTTTTTTTTTCTCTCGGTCCAACTATTCGTGTTGTTACTGTTGTGTTGAAAATTTCTCGAAATTCAGGCAACAAACAAAAAAATTATTTAGCTGTCATTGATGAAAATAAACACTTTTTTTTTTGTTAATCCAAAATACAGCACTTTCATATCGAAACAAATCTGAGAGTGGAATCACGAAAAAAAAAAAAATAATTTGACATTTTACAGTACAAACTAAATAACGATATAGCGTTGCTAAACTAATTTCAAAGCCGATATGTATTCATGACATGTGATTCATGCGTTTTTCTGCAGAATTTATTAAATCTAATGGCAATGTTGTCATCCTACATGTAATATATTCAGAGAAATATCAATCGAATTAATAAGTCTATAATTAAATAATTGATTAATAACTTTCAATTCGCAATACTACATTAAATTATCGAATTATCAGACATTGCCAATGCTGAGTGTGGCGGTCATTTTATACTCTCTCGATGATAATCTTCTTATTATCGATATTCTTTTCTCAATTGATGCGATCAGATGTCATATTTTGCAATAATTAATTTTGAATTATTGAAGTTTTTAAACACACGAATCGATGTGTTATGAAACCATAAATCAAATTCATGGAATTTATGTTTTAATATTGATGGACAGTTTATTGTTTACAAAACAAATATTTGTTAAAAAAAAAAAAGAGCACAGATAGCAAAAGGTCTTCAAAATTATTTTCCAATAATTTTGAAATTATAAACTATTCGATACATACGCAGTGTAATCAATCATTGATTTAACGAATAAATACTATATATATTGATAATAATTCTCTATCAATGTGCGCACGATTCAGTGTACGAAAAGGTCATAAGTCTTTTATATCATCGCTCGGGGCGAAAACACGAAGAAGAAAAGAATGAAAAAAAAAAAAAAGATCGAGTTGTTTCGATGCCATGAAATATTATGAAGTGGCAATTAATCAATACGAGGCAAATTGAACTAATATAAATGAGAATTTCAAATTGCAAGAATAGTCACAAAATGAACGGCATCGCGAATCGATCATAAAAATTATCAAACAAACAGAAAATAAATTAAAATCAAATAGAAAATTTATTATCAAAAATTAAAAGTGAATTTTTCTTTCAAACTTTATTTGTTGTCAATATCCGAGATACATTCCATCAAGTTTGTACTATGTGTTACCCTTTTTTTTTCGCCCATAAAAAAAATTTAAATATTGAAATATAATGACAATAGTTTAAGCAAGTTGAAAAAATTATACATGAAAACTGTACAATGAAATTAATTAATGCGAATTTTAATTTAATTTCATACGTGATTTTAATATAAATTGATAAAAATATGCTCGACAGAAAATATCAATATCAATTAACAATAATACAATAAACAAAATAGCGTAATGAACATCAGTGTACAGTTTACATAAAAACATTTTTCATATATTTAATTAGAATGAATGTGGTTTTTCAATCAAACGAATTAAGTTGAATGTGATATTTAATGAAAAATTGCATTCAAGTACTCTAATCGTTTATAGAGCATTTATGTCATTTCTTTGAGTAGAAACAAAATGAAAAAAAAAAAAACAATTCACTGCAATCAATTTATTGCGTACAAATATATAACACATAAAATCGAATTGCATAAATGGGCCCGAATTTTTTTTTTTTTTTTTTTTTTAATATATTTCATCTAATTTCGAATAAATGTCACAATTTCATTTTATTAGTGTCCTTTGCTCTTAACTATATTCATTTGAAAAAACAAACTCCAATAAATCCAATGGTATGTGGGATGTGAGTTGAGGTGTGGGAAATAAAATTGCCATGAATAAATAGCAATAAAGTTGATTTTCGATGAGCAAAATTGTAACACTATAAACCATAAAATGATAGTAAACATAGCAAGAAAGAAGAGGAAAAAAAAACATCATAAATATGACCGTCCGACTGTAAAAAAGTGGACAGTTGTTTTTTTTTTTTTTTTTTTTTGCCGAATGCTTGACGAATCTGCAGTATTTAATCAAATTCAAGTAGATCAGCAGCGATATCGGAAACGCTGGGTTAGAGATGTTGCACAAAATTGACATTGGATACATTCAATTTGATCAAATGACCAAAGGCTACTGTGTTTAAACCCCATTAATATTGAAACGACAGCATACAAGCAACAACAGTTAAAATGAAAAAAAAAGAACAAAAAAAAAAAAAAAAAAACGTTGCGTCAAAAAAAGCACTCATCATTCATTTTTCTCATTGCATTCGCTTCACCAAATTTGTCGAAAAACAAAAAATGCATCAATTGATTTTTACCATATTTTTTTTTTCCTTTCTCTTTTCCATTTTATAGCCGTGAGATCTACAAGGACTGAGAAGGGAAAACTGCTAAAAGTTTACATCATACGGTTCACAAAGTGACAACGTTTTGCATGCTCGTTCTCAAGTTTCACAAAAAAAAAAAAACAAAGAGTAAGAGTAAGAGAGCGATGTGCTCTGACATCGTAACAACGATACATTTCACCAAATGAAATGCTGTACAGAACGAAAATTGCATGACTAAAGTCTGTAATAACATTAAACGTTACATATACCAGTAAAAAAAGAGAGAGAGAAAAAAAAAAAACCAGTTTTTCAACGATATAAATGATGATGAAGACGACAATGGTACAACACTCACGATAGAAAAACCGTTGAATCAATTATCTATGGAACTGCCACTTGTTTAATGCAGTGCCATTTCAGTTGCGTTTAATTGAGTATCACTGTGGAAATTGAGGCAATTTTACTCACTCTCACTCTGTTGCCATTTTACATTTTTGTGGATGTGAATGAATGAGAAAACTAGCGCGATCACACCCACTTTACAATCTCATTTAACGTGCTACTACTTTAAAAACGACCACATCTGAAGAAACAATACCACAGACAATCGTTGCAATTCGTGCATACACCGTATTATCAACGTATGAACGTCGTACAATCGATGGAAGCAACCAAATGACAAACGATCATATAAAACAGTGTCACAAAATTAAAAGACCGCCAGTGAAACAGACACAAAGCAATTTCAGACAAACGAACGAACGAACGAACAAAAAAGAAATTACTCTTCAAAAGAATATCTCTCGACCAATTGAAATCCTGAAATGATGTTAAAAAACGAACTATTTGCAATCTCAATGCAGTGATGTCAATGAAATCATTTGAAACATTCTACCAATGTCTTTTGTGTATTTTAGTGTTTGAGTGCGTATTTTTTTCTTCCAAAGTAATGCTTTCAATGAAATTAAACTAAATAAAAAAAAAAAAAAAAAAAAAAAAAAAAAAACAGTTGAGTTTAAATCGTTCGATATTATTCATAAAAGAAAGCAAAGAAAAGAGAAAATCGACAAACTTTACCAATTTTGTGAAGTGAGTAATTAAAAGAACAGACAAGAATTGTCATTACAATATTTCATTAAGTTTGAATTCAATTTAAAAGAAAAACCCAAAGCAAATTAATCAAATACTTTTCTAAGCATCATGTCATTTTACAATTTTTATTTGCAATACTTTTAACGATTTTATTGGACACTGATTTCGTGGAATTTTTCTTTTCTTTTTTTTTTTTTTTTTGCAAATTTCATTGATTGCATAAGCATCTTAAAGTCTTACTTATAGAAATACAATTACAAATTTGTTCGATTATTTGTAACTCTTTCAGTGCAAAAGTAAGCACAAAAAACGGTTTACCTTTTGTTAAATGAAATAACAAAAAAAAAAAAAGTGAACATTTTTCCAAAGTGTAAATGAAGTGGAACATGACCCGAGCTTGACGTGCTTAATTGTGTCGCAGTCGCGTTAAAAGTCTGCATTTTGTAAACGAATTGAACAATAAACGAACGAACAAAATAAAAAAAAAAAAAAAAAAATAAAGCGAAAACTTAAAGAAAAGAAAATAGACAAGAGACGAAAAAAATAACAAACAAATTTCAAGATTATATTTGGTGAAGAATTTGTTCGTAGCAGTGAAACGAAGTTGGAACGCCCTTGATTGACAAAAAAAAGAAAAGCAACCATGTACATGTACAAAATGGCGTCAATTGGACTGGCGCTGCTTTTCCTAATGCTCTATTCAGGTAAGTTCAATTAATTTTACGCGACAAATTTATTCAATTTTCATGTTGGCACGAATGAAGTGCATCGTTTAGCTCGTAACGGAATTTTTACAATCGTGTCATTCAATTTCATGGTTGTCCGCATTTTAGCCAAAAATCCCAAATCGACCCCTAAGCGAGAAAGCAAGTACAGAAAAAAGGAGAACAAATGAAAAAAAAATATAGAGAGCGAGAGAGAGAGAGAGAGTGAGATGGAATCAGTGTGTCCGTTCATCCACTTGTTCTAAAACTCGATAAGCGTGTGAATTGTTACAATTTCTATGTGTAATTTTCGACCAAAGTTTTTCTTTTGTTCATCAAATCGTAGTACAACACACAGTTCGTGTTACATTTATCCTCTGTCTTTATCTTTCGTTTTATACAGTTGTATGTATGTATTGAATATGATACTTTTAAAGTGTCAGAGCAACCAGCATATACGACATGCAGTTGTGTTGTCTTTTTGAAGCGTAAATTCTCTCTTTGGCTTTATATTCATTCACAAACTGTTGATTTTTTTTCTTTTTTTTTTTTTTTTTGTTCTCCCAATTTTCAATCTCATACATTTATTACACATATATAAACCAGAGTTGTCGAAAAAGTTTTGTTAAAGTGCCAGCATTGTCACTTAACGTTTTTTCTCATTTTTCTTGGTTAGCGCATTGTATCGCCATCGTAGTTGTTCATATGGCATCGTCTCACTAGTCGTTTGTCTAGCATATTAAATGGTCTCTATTTCATAGAGACCATCACAAAAACTCAAGCGCACACACCCAAATCGTGGTTAGTGTAAAACAAAATGCGGTAACTTGGCTATGTGCGGTGAATTTTAAACTGTTTGTGGGTAAATTTCTTCAGTTTTGTCAAAAAAAACGAACAAATAATCAACCAGATTCGATGCAGAATTTACCACAAATGAACAACAACCATTCAATTCAATGTATTGTGGCGGTAATTTTACATGAATTACGGTAACTTAGTTGATATTTTCCGATCAAACGAAAGGAAATTGAACCGCAATCAGTGAAGAAATTCACTGCACATTGTCAAGTTACTGTATTCCGTATTTCATTGAACATGAACCGCATTTTTTTCTGTGAGCATAGACCCATCCATACACAGAATGAGAAAAAAAAAACACGTAAAAGTGAACCGTTGTTTTTATTTCCAGCGTTAAAACTTTAGCTTGCACAGTTCAACAATACAATGTTGCAAAGATAATAAGCAAAAAAGATGTACTGGTTGACGAAAATGAAAAAAAAAAAAAAAAAAAAAAAAAAAAACAAAACAACAACAACAAAAAATGCATACGACAAAGCGAACACAACAAAGAAAAGTCACATACAATTATCGCTCAAAAGAGAAAGACAGAGAATCGTTGGGCGGTATATTCAATGCGCTGTAAGATCGCATTCTGTGGTGGCAATGTCATTTAAAATTATTGAAGTGGTATTAATTTCGCCATTTTTAGTGCTATTGTTGTTTACATGCTCTTTTGTAATTTACACTCTTGCATGGTTTGTATTTGTGTTTGCGTTTCATCGCAGTATTTTTCTTCATCTTTTCCTCATTCTTTTTGTTTTTGTTTTTTTTTTTTCGCTTATAGTTTCCATTCTATGGATAATTGTATTTCAACGTTCAACGTTCAACGCAATTCTATGATGATTAAAAACATTTTCGTCTTTTAATATCTTCTTTTGTTTGTGTTTTTTCTCTCTTTCTCTTTCTCTCTCTCTCTCTCTCTCTCTCTCTCTCTCGCTCTCTCTCTCTTTCTCTTTCTCTTTCTCTCTCTCTCCCTATCTCTCTTTCTTTCTCTTTCTCTCTCTCTATTCTTTCTTCATCTTCTTTTCGTAATTACTTCGTTTGAAGTCTTTCCTATTTAATATTCTCTTTGGTGTAAAGATGTGAAAATGTGAAAATTTTGCAAGGTGCGATTGTGTACATATTAAAGCGTTAACGGCAACAACTTTTCTACTTAACATGCTCATTTTTAGTTGAGTTCAGTTTATTCACACCACGAAAAATGCTCACATCATTGAACGAAAATGTTTGACAATTAGAAAACTTCATGCAAGCACAATTTTTTTTTTTTGCAAAAGATTGTTGAGTATGTGGTTTTATTTATAGAATAAATGGCAACTTCATACATGCACATACTTGCACACAAAATGAAACCAACATTCAACTATTGTTTCTAACCAACAGAAACAAGTTTAATGATCTCATTTGTTAGAGAGCTTTTATCACAAATAGAAAATTACGAAATTTTAATTATTCGCCATGTTTGTATATTATAGTGTATATGTGCAGCATATGCCATAGACAATAGTGATTGAAATGGATTCCTGATACAACACATTTCTTTTTGAAAAGATAATATGATGACAATATACTATGGCACAAATAATTATAATAACAGTTTTCAAGTAATTATTGTTGCTTATTCATAATAAATTTAAAATGTACATAGAAAATCATGTGAGTAAAGCTTTTTCAAGATTTCCTCATTGCATTTAATCAACAATAACTCATTTCATTTAATCAAACTTTGTTGGTACTTTGAGTAGAATGAAGAAGAAAGAAAAAAAAAAAAACTTGTTCATTTTGGAATATCCAATTTTTAAGAAGATAAAATACTTTTTGCGCATTTTTCCTCAACATTTATTTTAATATCATCATATATATTATGTATTCGATAAGTATATAGAAAATAATATGATTTTATTGTATTGATGCGTCATCGTGATGTCAATATCGATGAAAATTCAAAATAACCAATAGATATAAATATATATTTATTCAATGATTTTTCCAGACTCGTATCTATTTTTGTTGAAGTTGAAATTCAAGCTTAAATGAAATAAATAGAATGTTTTCGATGTCTGAAAATAGTTTCTAATGTTGTCTGCAAATGGAAAACTTGGAAAAACACTCAGTGTTATTAATATCAAGAAATATATATATATACAAATGTGATGTCATAAAAAGACATGATAATATTAAACAAACGCAAATAGTTATTGGTGCAAATGAATGCTTCTAACTGATGGCTAAATGCTTACAGACGTAGTAAACACCTAACCCAAATGTCATAAATGTAATGCTTAAATCAAATGACAAATGATGAGAAAACTTCACAGTCATCTAATTTACTCATTTACTCTCAGTAATATAATACAATATTGTATATTTTGGCATTTATTTGAGACATCGCATTATCAGAATTGTTTGCTTTTGCATTAAAATTGGTTGTGACAATTATTCGATTTACATCGTCGAAAACTTTCCAAAGCAATATTATTCGGATATATTTGCCATAACAACCACATTTAGTTGGAATAATAATATTGATAGCTCGATGGAATAGTTTTGATGAAAAACACTGTCCCCCCTGGAGATTGTGAAACCTTGAAAACGTACACAATTTTGATGCATTGAACGGCGGCTGTTCGTTCAAGTGTTAAAAATTGTAATTTGACATGCGACCTTTTAATTTGTATTTCATAAAATTTGTTGGCAAATTAGGCAAAAGACAACATTTGGCAGTAGACAGGTTGAATTCATTATTTGAATTGATGAGACAAATTCATTTGCTTTTTGCGCCATTGATTCTGTCTTTCTCTCTCTCTCTCTTTCTCTCTCTCTCTCTCTCTCTCTCTCTCTCTCTCTCTCTCTCTCTCTCTCTCTCTCTCTCTCTCTCTCTCCATCTCTTTTCTTCTTTCACTGACTCACTCTTTCATTCTTACTCTTCAGTCGATTCAAATAACAGATAACTAGCAAAAGCATTCAATTTAATAAACAAACGTACTAACTCCCTTTCCAGTCATGTTAAACGGGACATTTTTTATTTTTTTTTTTTTTTTTTAGCTTAAAATGTACGTGATGTCGAATTGATTTAAAACGTGACAACCAAATGTACAGCGTAAAATTCGTTGTTTACATGACCAATCGAGAAATTGAATTTTATGAATTGTTATGGTTAAGTAAACATCATTATTGCAATTTTGTTTTACGTCGATAAGAAATTTTATTTGAAAAAAAATTTGCCAAAAAATACACAATTTTTTTCGAATTAAATGAGAAAAATACACGCCAATAAATTTATATTTGGCAAAGTGAAATTAAATTGGCGCAACTTAAGTTTATATAAAACTGGTCACGAAATATGTATTGTGTGTTTTTTTAGAAATCACAACTGGCATGGATGGAATTTAATCGATATCGAATGGTTAGTTGCGAAGCACTAGGCTTTTTTCAAGCATATATTGAACCATTATGATATTTATCAAAAGGTGAACATATTGCTTAATATTCCTGATTGAGTTTCAGACATTTTTCTATGAAAAAGCGAAATGAGCCGCAAATATAATACGAAATAAAGCAATCCAATATAGTTTTGTATTGGATCTTAAAAGTTTTTCCAATTGATTATTAAATAAATCATTTTGAATTTTATTGACCTCTTCATTGCTTTGACAACGACTCATATTGAATCGAAAGCGATTATCAGATATTGTTGACGTACATGTGCAATTCGGAAAACTTTCAAGTTTGAAGAACGTGTCAAATGACTGCACAAAAGTTTTCAACATCAAATATTGTCAATTGCAATAATATTCGATTTGTTCGTAAGCAAAGCAAAAAAAAAAAAAAAAAAAAAAAAAAAATGGAGAGACCCTTCAGTTTAATTGGAATCTTTGAAATTATTTTGAGCATATTGAATGCCTGCTGAGCCAATATAGAGTTCAACTTTATTAGTTTTGAAGTTGTTTGTTGCGCCGTTACGAGCAATATTTATTACTGTCTTTGACAAAAAGTTTTTTTTTTTTTTTTTTTAATTTTTTACAGTTAAGCGAAATCTGTTCTTTGTAGAGCTTTTGCGTAAATTCGTATTTCTAAGAAAATTAATAAGAAAGTGCTTGTGTGACTTTTTCTGCTCTTGTTGCCCCTAAATGTTAGTTGAGATGAATAGGGGAAAATTGTAAAGTCTTTGGTTTGATGAAACCTTTTTATAATAATAATTCTTTAGAGAAGTTCTTAGTTGATTCTTTGTACCCGTGATAAATATGATGAGCATTATATCTCATTGTTATGGATCATCCGAGTTAGTAGACAAAAACTAATAACATTTTCATGAATAAAAAAGATATATGGTGAGCACTCATCAGTTTTGTTCATTTAATCAATTTTAACATTATGAGATTCAACATGCGGAAAGTTCTCATTTCCATGCAAAATTTACTCAATTTGTGCTTTTTTCTAGACTTTTGTTTTGTTTTGTTTTCTTTTCTTTTTTTTCGGCTTTCTATCGGATTTTTCCTTTCTCACAGATGATTCAAGCAAAAATTTAAAATTTTCTCTTCAAGTGCGCACAAAAATTTGTATTGGCATTTATTTCATTTACTATTATTTTATTTCCGCGTGCTTAATACAGTTGTTTATTGGCTTGCTTGCTGCATTCACTAACAAAAATAAATAACCGAAAACTTCTGATGAAAAGCGTTTAGTTTCATTTATAGTCATAACTCTAATGTGTTCGAATTAAAAGTTTGCATTTCAGTGCTGGAGAATTTCCGGATGATGATAATGCGTTTTTCCCATGCTTTTGTATTCAATTTCAATGTGTATGCGCGTTCGTGTGTGCCAGCTTTTGCAAGCCCGCAATTTTCACATTCATCTCGCTGGGATTGTCTTTTTTTTTCCTATTCTTTCATATATTGTTTCGAACTTTCTTGAGGTGCATGCAAAATATCGTTTGTTTCGCCGCATTTTGTGCGTTTTATCGTCATGCAGTCGCCCTAATTTGCTCGTGCCATTGTCAAAAACAGAACTTTCTACATAGCCAAGTATTTGTGTGTAGCAACTAAAAATCCATTTACAATAAATAAAACACAAAAAGCACCAGCAAATGCAAAAGCAGTGGCAACAGAAACAGAAACAGCAACAGCAACAACAATGGCAAGTTGGCAACACAACACAACGAACAGTTTGAGTGTGTGTTGCTTGTGCTTGTGAAACATAGAAAGTGAAAAACCATTCATTCCATTGCTAAAATTAATTTCAAGCGATCAAAGTTAGTACGATGTACGGGAAAAGTTATGGTTGCAAAATAATAACAGCATCAACAGCTTCAGCACATGAACTTACCTTATATTCAAATTCATTCAAAGTGAGCAATTTTACGATAAGCAAATCTCTCATGGCTTATTTCATTTCGGAAACATACGTTGGTGCACACCAAAATACTACAATGTAGATATATATCGACTAGAGTGGACAAAAAAAAAAACACCCCGGCACTTTTCAATTTTTTTTTATTATAAAGTTTAATGAAATTTTAAATATTTATGCTTTAGCTAGAGACAGATATTTTTTTTTTTTTTATTCTCTTATTTGATGCCAGAAATATGAAACAACTTTTGCTTTTGTGTATTTGCTACTGCAGTGGTTTTTCTCCATTCATTACGACACAGGTGTTTGACACTTTTGTTTAAGCTAAAATTGTCATTGAAAATGGTTTTTTGACTCTTGTTTTTTTTGAGAGCGTTTTTCATCATATTCCATACAAATCAACTGAATAAACAATCGCAGTCGATATGTTCTGTCGCCAAAAGAGAACCACATTCATGGTATAGTAGTTGAGCTATTTCCGGATGTGATTATATCAAATCTCAATGGCAACAAAACCAAACTTTCGACAAATGGCACACACACACACATAGAGAGAAAGAGCTGAAATAATGGAAAAAACTATTCGTTCAGTCGACGAGCGTTTACTATGTGATTGTGTACAGATACGTAAAATAGTTGCTGCATGCAAGTGAACACATAGTTTATGAGCATTGAATCAGTTCGTTCAAGTTCGACATCAATATTGCGCACATTCAAATAAACAGAGTATTTCATTATTTATCAACATTTTTTCTTTTTTTTTTTTTGAAAAAAGTCAAACTTCACGTTGATTTTGAAAAGTTAAACCAAACAATTCAATTGCAATGAAAGTTTTTAAGTACACAAAATTGATCGAAATTCCACTCATCGATAGGAACTTTGTGGATATGCTTTTTTGAAGATTTTTTTTTTTTTTATCTTCATCCACATTTCATTTTAGAAAAAGTGGGAAATGAATAAAAAAAAAATCGAAGCAGAATGATTTTTCTTGTGTTTCTTTTTACATATTTTTTTAAACAAAATTTTGCGCATAATATCTCTCTTCCTCTTCGTTGAGCTGCCTTCAGAAAACTTACTCAAATGGAACATTGAAATGACATCGTTTACTTCGACATCGAATATTGTTCACTCATTCCAATGGCCATGAATCAGTCACTCAAAAAGCAAAAAAAAAAAAAAAAAAACTCAACTCTGTCATTGTTATATTTAAAAAAAAAAAAGTACGATACGAATCATTTTTTCTCGTTCTAAATTTATGTCACTAACAATGTAAATCTTGTCGCCGTCATAAACGCCATCATTACGATTCACTGCGCGAATTGTGCCGTGAGAGTGAAAATAGGCGAAATGAAAAATACTGAATATTTTTTTCACTTGAAAATTTAAATTGACTTCTAACCGAATTATCTTCTTGCAAATACTCTAGACATACGTATATATATATATATGGATACACAAGCAGTTCTTTTTCGTTGTTCCAAAAGCAACAACGGACGAAAGGAGATTTACTTATTTTTTTTTTTTTTTTTCGTTATTGTTGCATGGAATGGCTTTGTCTGCGCGCCAAGCATAATCTTAGGCTTTGGGATTTTTTTTTTTCTTCTGCATCTCAGTTGAATGTGAAACGTCGACACAAAATGAAATGAAAGTAAAAGGAAATAATATAAATAAATGGAATCAGCAGCTAACATTGACGTGTATGCGTTACATACGCATAGCGAAAAGAAAAATCCTGAACGAACAATATAATTTGAATGTCATTCGATTGAAGATTTATTATTTGTGCGATTTTTGCTTTTTGTAATGGTTGCAAAATTCAGTTGAAAATGGTAACACAACATCAGTCGATTCAGTTGGGTGTTTTGATCTGATTTTGGAAAACCGACGAATTGCAAACGATTTAATGGCATTTGCTTTGCTTTTTCTTCATCTTCTTTCAATTTTTCTGCCTCTCTTTTACTTCTTTTGCCTGCAATATTTTGAAAGCAAAGAAATTTGAAAGCTAAAACTTTTTTGTTCATTTGAAAACCGCAAATGAGTCGGCCGTATTTCGTTTCGTTTCGATTTCATTTAAATGTCACATGAATGTCTGGAAACTTTAAAAGGTGCCAATGAAAAATGTGTGGAAAAGAAAAATGAGCAAACAATCGAAAGTCATAAAACTTGAGCAATAATAAATGGAGATTTTTCAGTTTGTCACCGACTACGCGATATTAAATGATGCAAAAGAAGAGGAATCTACAAAAGCAAAAAAAAAAAAAAAAAAACAAAAAAACAGGTTATTATAATAACCGCCTGTTACCCCGGTTTATAATATTAACTTGGATCATCATGAACGTTTTCTTGAAAAAAAAAAAAACTTGTTGTTTAGTGGTTACCATGGATGTTGGCCGGTTTGTACAACATAATACACACGCAGACGATATATACCGACAAAATTGATTTCTTTTTATTTAGAATTTTCCCGTTGGTCTGAAAATGAAAAACGATAAAACGGTATAATTTAATATTGTTGGTTTTTCCCTTTGGTAAGTTTGCTGATGTTGTTTTTGCAAATTCAAGCGATAAAGCTTGACTAAGCTGAGCTCCCTTGCGCAAATCAAAAGATATCTTAGACGGTTTGAGCTTTTCAACATAAGAGAAATATCCCAAAACTTTCAAGTATTTTTATTACATTTTATGAGGCCGTCGTGAAGCGCATGGAATTTTCGGGTAAATCGAAAACATTGTCATTGGTTACACATTCCACAATTGTTTTGCTTCATTGAACCTATCTCGTTTCTATTTTATTTATTCACTTCTATTTAATTTATCTTTACAATTCGTAAATATATTGCCGAAATTATGCTTTGCATGGTACGAACATCATATTATTCGTTCACGTTTCTTGCACAAGAAAATGTTTATTTTGTGGACTTGAACGAATTAAAGATGGAAAAGAAAAAATTCAATTCATTTCCATTCAAATGCCGGAGAACAATTTGTATTTTCTTCCATTAACGATGATGTTAAGAGTGCCTTGAAAATTTGCGACGAGCGTACAAAAACGCAAGACGTAAAACGATTACCAATGAATGATTAGGCACAAGTGCATCAAATAAAGTAACATCACAGAACAATTTATATTGCCTAAAGCAGATTGAACAAGAAGCAAATGTGACTTCGTGTTTCTGATAAAATGCACAGCGCAACAATGAAACACAGCAAACACAGAGAGAAAGGTAGAAAATTAAATTGATGATGTAAATTGAATGTTATTTATCTATTGTAATCCCAATTAATTAACTCGAATATACTCAAAAATCTTCTTTTTAGTCTTTAGGTATAAACGAATAAGTACCCAATTCCTTCGTCACATTTTATCATTTCTCGTCTCTGTTTCTCCCTCATTCACTATCACTCTTTCTCTTCCTTGATCTCTTTCTTTCATTTGTAACAAGTCATAAACGAGCTCAACAGTGCAGCATACATTTCTGACGCTTGCTATTGTTAAAGGACAATGAGAATTTTTTTTTTTTTCTTCTTTGGATAAATGGCTAAATCTACTCGACCCGTAGACGAGTTATGACTTAAATAGAGCTCTTAAATTACACCACCACGGTCATTACCTGGCAATATTAAAGGTGATGCGATATACGCTCGTAAAACCATCCATTTGTTTGACTGTAATCAATATCGGATGGTATACAAAGAGGTCAAAAAGAAATTCCTCATCATAAGCTCGCAGTGTTTGCTCGTTTGCTTCTTCATTCTTTGAAAACAAAGAGCAATGGTTTTCATGAATAAGATAAATACAGTTGCCATTTAAATGGTGTATAAATATTCGCATCACTTCCGAATCGACTATATAAACGGCATAACTTTGGCCATTTTCGTCAGTATTCACCATAACAAAAACATTCATACTTTTGGCAATTTTTGATCATCAATTGTAATAAACTCTCAAGTGTTTTTATTAGGCGTGAATTATTGTTACAATTTTGTTAAATAAATCACACATTTGAATTTGTATTTGTGTGTTTGTATGTGTGCTTTTGTGTGCTTGTATGCATGGCTCTTGATTTCATAAGCACAAAACAACACAATCCAATACAGTACCATTCGTTGTTGCCATACTCCTTTTGTTTGCTGTCACCCTTAAAAGGCATTAACATAACTCACCTGATGCAATGTATTTTTTTTATTACCGAATAAAATAATTAATGTTTCTGTTCGGTGTTCTGGTTTAACTATACAACGTTGCTATATTCAATCGACAAAAAGTAAAATGATAACCGGAGTGTGAGAAATAATTTCAAAAAGTTTTCTGTTAAGCTATTAAGCAAAACCTTGTGCCCATTAAAACTTTACCGTTTTACGTAAGACAAAGTGATAAACAGCTAATTACTAATCAACACGATATTCCCATCTGTCACAACTTCAGACTGATTCATTTTGCTGCCATTCCAATTGAACACGAGTTGGAAATTTTTTTTCTTTTTTTCATTCATTTCCATGTCTCACTCTCTCTCTCTCTCTCTCTCTCTCTCTCTCTCTCTCGCCCTCTCTCTCGCCCTCTATCTCTCAAATCCTATCTCGTTTTTAGTTCAAAATATATTCACATTTTCCGTTGTCATTTTGAAAAAATTCCTTGATAATTCCCGTCAGCTGCATGTTATAGATAGCTGTGGAAATGGGTCCATTTTGGGCAGCCTAAAGCGGTAATTCACATTTATTTGACCCGATAAAATGCGTCTCATTCTGTCTTATGTTTATGTCATGGTTAAACTCGATATATTGATTTCATTCAACATAATCATTATCTCTCTTTCTTCTTCTCTTCATCTTTCTCTCTCTCTCTCTCTCTCTGTGTGTGAAAATGATCATTTTCACAAAAATGATGGTTACTGAATGTGATAAAGTCATTGGCCATCGGCAATGTAAACAAATGAAAAAAAAAAAAAAAAAAAAACATAGACATACCAACATATTGATGTTTGTCGTATTCAATTACATCGAGACTGCTTTGTAATAAAATCGAAGAAAAATGAAATTAAAACCAACTTCTGTTCATCAGATAAACACAATAATAATAAGAAGCCTGATTTTTTCTAGACAATTTTA
Source organism: Resseliella maxima (assembly GCA_029041755.1). Lineage (NCBI taxonomy): Eukaryota > Metazoa > Arthropoda > Insecta > Diptera > Cecidomyiidae > Resseliella > Resseliella maxima. The sequence continues at coordinate 656,929 of JAQOWM010000125.1, forward strand.
TGACTTAGTAAACGATTTACGGCAATCATATTCACTTTGCACGACAAAACTTAATACCCCACTTCAAATGATTGTCATTCCATTTTTGATAAGAACTAAGCTTATGCGTAACGTCATTCCAACGTACAATGTACTGACCTCGAAAACTAAGCCATACAGCTTTTTTTTCTCACTCTTTCTCTCTCTCTCTCACACATTTTTCTTGAAATTTGGACGAAATGAAAGTATACATGGCAACCGACTTAACAAATAAATACATTAAATGGAAGCCAAGTTTTGCGACAAAGTCATTCACAAATTAAAAGTTTCCAAAAAAAAAAAAAAGAAAATGAAAAGGAAAATAAAAATCAGCTGAAAATAGCCAAAAAGGGAATGGTAAATGAGGCAGGAAATTATACCGTTGCGTAGACGACACAATTTTGTGTGTTGGTGTGTATGCGTTTTTGTTTGATAATAGCGCATCATATAAATAACGAAAGAAATGTAATTGAGCGTATCTGTAGCAAAGTTGCATTTTAAGTGCCAAACAAAGACGAAGACAAAACGTAATTAGGTGAATATACTGTATTACGCGTCCCAAAAAACCAAATGAACGAATTTTCATCAAAGCTTTCTGTTTTGCATTTGTCCGATGTTGATGCTGATGTTGATGTTGACTTCCATTCGTTGTGTTCTTTTGAATTTCAAACCAAAATTTCGCCTGTAGGCGGTTGCAATCAAATGACAATTTCATGTCTCAACTCAAAATTTAAATTACATTTTCGTTTGTTGTTCTTGTCACAACAACAGAAAAACTAAATCGTATTTATTTGCCACAGTCACACCACGAAATTAGGGTCATAGTTTTCCCGTAATTTCTTTTACATTGAATGCAAAATACATTTTCGGCACATGAAAACCCCAATTCATCGAGTCTCTTTCTTCTTCTCTCCTTCCCTTTCTCTCTCACTCCCTCTCTCTCTCGCTCTCTCTCTCTCTCACTCTCTCTCTCTCTCTCTCACTCTCTCTCTCTCTCTCTTTCTCTCTTCCGCTTTCACTGACTTCAATTTTCTATAGCTGAGAATGAGTTAAATTACAACATTTTCACTAAAGTTTAACTAGTTTTATGTAGCTACATTCATTCAACTGGAATGTTTTTTCGATTTCATGTTATTTTAGTATAGGAGTTGCGCAAACGACAAAGATCGACAAAATTCACAGCACAAAGAGTAAAAGAGAATTCTAAGAGAATGGAAAATAGAAACGAAAACACATACACGTAAGAGAAAAAAAAAGAGAGAATATTACGAAAAGTCCAATTAGTAAGGCTCGAACGATGCGGATGAAATGAAGTCGTTTGTCGTTGCTAAGATTGTATTTGACATTATCGTTGAGCGGAATTTGAAAATATAGTTGAAAGCAAGAACCGCAAGGCATAATACTCAAAAGTAACCGCAGACATAAATAAGATTGAAAATTCTGGGTCGATGGTTGTTTTGTTGAATTTTACAGTATAACCATTTTCTTAAGATGCGACGACACTTGACAAAATTGGGCCAATGATATGGGCCACACGGGGAGACCAAATCGTATATCTATCGAATTTACACTTTGAAATGGCCGTCACATTGTAAAATCAGTTTTGCTAATGCTTCAAATGAACTGTGCTTCGAACTTTGGCAATCAAGTAATTACATTAATCGATTTTAACTCAATAAAAACCACAGATTCAACAACTATGTATAAATCGCGCGCTATGTTTCATTCGTGTGACAATATCACGCGAAATTAAGTAATTTAAATTTTTAATGAGCGATCTGCGTGCCTGTGCCATTTGATGCTAACTATAATTTCAACTTTATCCGAAGAAAAGTATTTCAAAAGAATGGAATGAAAAATGCCTTTAGTTTGCAGTTACGCCAATTTATCATTTGGGTTATTATTGCTAGAAAATGTGAACATTTCTAAAAGTTATTTTCTATTGGCTAATTGTATCATCGACATGCGTGACAACACATGCACACACACACACACACACACACACACACACACACACACACACACACACACACACACACACACACACACATTTATATAGATGCATTCATGCACGCACGACCCCACGCACACACGCACACAAATTACGAAATAAATTAATCGTACGGAAAAATAGGTTTGACATGTTATGAAACTTTGGAACTAATTCGCATGCCTAGATCTCATCGATTTTGGTGCCTACACTTCATTGAATTAACTTTTCTCTATTGTATGCATAGTGCACACTGTTTGGTGCATGTTTTGTATATAATTCGAATATACCTGCCCAGTTTTATTCAACATAAGTTCATCACATTGATTCAGTAGCTAATTTTCTCATATATATTGTGCGATCGAAAACATAATCGACACGGATGAAGATGGAACGGTGAAAAGCGAAATTACAACATAAAGGTTAATGTTTGCACAAAACTTGTGCACGTATTATTGTACAGCGTCTACCACAATAATGTTTCGTGTTTTTCTTATTATTTGCTTGATGTGTTTACCTGAGTGAGTTATCGTGAGTGCGTGATGGTGTAAGAGAGCTTTACATGTGATTTTTTTTTTCCAAACAGATTTCACAACTTATGTTTCCATGCAGATTCTTACAGTTTTTTCTCATTTTTTTTTTTCTCTTTCGCTCTTTCTCTCTTTCTCTCTCTCTCTCTCTCTCTCTCTCTCTCTCTCTCTCTCTCTCTCTCTCTCTTCCACTCTCTCTCTCTTCATTTATCGTTCTGTCTACCTATCTCTTGGTGTTTTTCACTCGGTTTGGTTGTTTAAATATCATCGTTTACGTTTTCACATAGTTTCAAAAACGTGGTGTATTAGTGTTATATTGCCAACAAAAAGATGAAGCAAAAAAAAAAAAACAACAAGAATATGAAATATCAAAACACCAAATAAAGATGCATGTATTTTTCTATTTCCATCCATGTCGCTAGAACAGTGTTAGAATCATAAAGTAAATGACATCGGTAAAATATATCTTTTTACTGCTGCCAAAACAACCAAATAGATCTCAATGCGTATGATAAGAATGGCGACGAAAGAAAAAAAAAACATCCCATGAAATTGTCATAAATCTCATTTTTAAGACAGCCAACTACATGAAGCGAACAAAAGCGACCGAATTATACACATAACTAGAAACGAAAAAAAAGGAAAGAAAAGGAAAGGAAAAAAAAGGAGTGAAACGAGTACGAAAACAAGAGCAAGAACAAGAACAAGAAAAATGAACGTCGAAACAAGCGCCACACAATTGCAGATGTACCGCACTCTCATATAATAATATATGGATAAATAAGAAAACAAAGCTTGACGACACCAGTAAAATGGGCACAGGAAAATAATCAGCATTAGAGAATGTATGAAACAAAAAGAAAAAAAACAGCAACAACATATCCCACACACAACATCGCACACACACGTTTACCATCGACTTGCAAATGCGGATGTGACAGCACATATTTTCTTCTATCATTTGTTTTGCCTTTGTCTTTCGTCAGTTTTATGTGGTGAGCGAAAAAGATGTTTTGCACAAAAATCGCTACCCGATTCCTTCATATCTGTCTCTCTTTCTCTATCTATCTATCTCTCTATAAAATACATTCGGCTCGGTGAAAATGAATAGCGTTGACGTTATTTGACGTTAAACATCTGCGTTATGTATTTAGACGCATGCAATATTTTGTCTGATTACAGTTCGTTTGTTATCACCATGATTCTATTGTTTGTTTTGGATATGATTGCTGCCATTGCCATTATTTGTTATCTTTGCTCAGTGCACATCATTCATGATGTGCTTGAATAATGTTCCGAAAAAGAAAAGCCCATGCCGATATTTTATGTTTTCAAGAATCATTTCACCATTCACAATTTCAAAGCCACTTGGATACAAAACTGTCATCATTCCGGCGGAAATAAAAATGTTTGTGTTCCCTTTTTTTTTTCTTCGTTGAAAATTGAATAAAATTGAATTTCTTTTTTCAGAATTGTAAACTAAACTATGTGAAGTCCAATATGTGGAAAAGAAAATATCAAAGTAAAATGTTGAGAAACATGGAAACCATCCATGTAGTAATCTAACCACGACAATATGTTTCGAAAGCTGTGGTAAAGACGATACTCAATACACCTTGCTTCAATAACCAAAGTACAAAAACCTTTTTAAATCTGTTTGGCATATTCAGCATAAAAATAGCGAATTGAGACGAGAGAGAAAAAAAAAAAACAAAAGCTACTTATACCCCTCTTCCACTGGTTTCCCACGTCTATTTCCAATCACATTTTCATGCCAATGTTATTCAAGAATCATTTGTTCTGGTTTCCATCGAATTGTCGTTGTCATCGTATTTAATGTTCATATTTTGTTTCACCTCTCAATCCATTTATAAATTGTACTTTTGATGTGTTCACACAAACAAAATGGAACAAAAGCGACAGAGAGAGAGAGAGAGAGGGAAGGAGAGAGAGGGAGAAACCATTATGTCTCTTCCTTTACTCAGCTCTTGAAATGATACAGTTTTACCATGCAATGCTCTGATAGTAAAATGAAAGATGATTTCCATAGAAATTGTATCCCATTGACATTTGTGGCATACAAACGAAGCGTGAGAATAAAAAAAAACATTACAGAGAATAAGAAAGATAGAGAAAAAGAGACAAAAGACAATGAAAAAGCAAATATCAAGAGAAATAACAAAAATCATTTTATCGTTTGTTTTCAAGGTTTTTTTTTTTGTTTTTTCTTATTTTTTTCATTTCTGGTTGATCCAGTGGTGTCTGTAAATATATATGGAATATGTGAGTGGATACGATTCAACATGAATTTATCGAATATCTATATGTTTGGTTCAATTCAACTATCAAGAACCTAAATTCGTATGCTAAAAGGGAATCAGTGTCAATAAACTATGTTGTTGTGATGATGTTTCCGGATAGATTTGCCATTGGATTTTCAACCAAAAAAAAAAAAAAAAAAAAAAAAAATGGAAAAATCTCAATTCCATTGCAAAAGTATTCCTGACTTTATCCATATGTTTGCACATTTTTCCCCATTTTACATCATTCTTTCAAATCAACACCATTTTAGCATTTATTCAATGGCATGTCTATCTATTCAACATTTTCTTGGATTGTTACGGGGTTGCGACCAGCAAACTAAAGAAAATTGTCCCAAAGAAAACACTTTTGACTTTCATGCCATTCAAACTCTTTCACTCTTATCCATTTTTCTGTTCATTCATTCGACTATTGTTCGTTTGCACGACTTCCTCTATGAGGTTTAAATGAAAGAAAAAACGCGTGTACTAGCGCAGTGGCTTCTTTTTTAAGTTCAAGGATTTACAACGTCACAAGTTTACACTGATTTTTGTAACAAAAAAAAAAAAAAAAAAAAAAAAAAACACACACAAGTGTTTTTCACACATATTTATAGAGAGAAAGGAAAAATGCCCTTAATGTCGATGGAAAGAAAGGGTATAATGAAATTGAAACGGAACAAAGTTTCTGAAACTTAAATCATTGTGGCGAAAGAAAACGGCATTGCGTAATGAATAAAACGTCATTTTGATGATGCAGAAGAGACGGGCAAAGTAAAAAAAAAAAAAGTGAAAATAAACGCAGTACAATGAGTAATGCCACAATACGCGATCCTCTAAACAAATTGAACCCATGTGAATGCACACTAACGAATGGCTCCATTTTTCATTGAAAACATACACAAAATGACGCAGTGCGAGAATAAAATTTAAACGATGCGAACTTTTGCACCGACCTTTATGAAAATAATAACGCATTCTATAACGACTGTTTGTGCCAAATACAACTTATGCTAGCAACGTCAAATGTGAACAATTCAAGTAACAACACCGTAAGTCACATTCACGCTACACAATTTTTCTCGTACTTTTTTTTTTTTTATTTTCGTTTCTCTCTCTCTCTATTTCACTCTCTCTCTCTCACTCTCTCACTCTCTCTCACTCTCTCTCTTTTGCTCGCTTTCCTCTCTCTTTTACTCGCTTCCCTCTCTCTTTCTTTCTCTCTTGCTTTTCTCGTTTGCTCGTATCAAATATGAAAAACGCGCATTTCGTGCCAAAAATCCAGTAAACATTCGGTGAAAACATCGATATAACACTTGTACAGCATTCACACGAAATAAATATGAAAAAAAAAGAGAAAAACAAGACTAATGTCGCCGCTGCTACCATCCAAGCATAAACCAAATTGCATTTCAACTCCTCCAGCGAAAGAGAAAGAACAAGATACACACAATACCGACACATCGCATCACATCACATCACACGTTTTTTCCCTATCACTCATGAAGTTCATCATACATTTTACCACATCGATGAAATTTGAATTTGTAAGCAGTGGTACAGCGGTTTATTTTTTTTTTCACATTTTTTTTATAAGCAAATTTTGGTCGAATTGCTTATTTCTCGTGCACCAATGTATCTCTCATCGACCGTTTTCATTTTTTTTTTTTGTCTTGTTTGAAAAAAAAATATTATTCGAAAAACGATTTGAGCTTGAATGGTTAGTGGCGAATCATTTTCTAAAACAGTTTGGGTTAGTACAAGTTCATCTCATTCGATATTTTCAATGTTGAATGCTCGATACTTCATAACATTCAAACGTGATCTGCACGTTGAACAAACTGACAATCGAGCAACAAAAAAATTGCATAAACAGCAATATTTTTTCATGCGATATTTGCTTTGGAATATGATAAAATGAAGAATGTGTTTGCAATGTATAACTGCTGCGTGTCGATCCCGACAAAACCAAATGTGAAAGATATGTGTGTGTGTGTGTGCGTATTTTTCACTCTTTCTCTTACTTCAGCGTGTCAATTTCATTTGAATTGATTGTCGGTTGCCAATCAACCCAATATCCATTCAAATCAAACGCATGAGTTGCTTATGTGTCAGCATAAAAGCATGCTGGAATCCGTCTAGATGAAGATGTATTTATTTAAAGTGCTTTTCAGCCGTTTTGAGGGGGAAAAAATGATTCAACAAAAGCTGCTGATTAAATTTTCACCGAATGAATTGATGTTTCAATTTGTGCTATATAACACAATATTCCTAATTGTATTCATTCCGCATTGCATGATTCCGGCACAACTTCAATTGAAATGTAAAATTTAAGATGTAAATACATTTTGAAATGTCAATTGCGTTTACAACAAGCCAACAACAACAACAAAAAACACCAGATTATTAAACGACGAATGAGTCGCACAAAAACTCCATTATCGTGTGAAAATTACTTTACAAAAAGGCAAAGTCCAAAATAAATCATCCAAATTGGATGAGAATGATTGGAATGTGTTGATAGAATAGATTAGGGTGTTTTTGTGGGAAAAGTTACACCAAAATGAAATCCAATCAAAACTTCAAAAGAATGCACAAAGTTATTTTCTGTGAATATTCCAAGTGATTTATTTAATGAATAGCCAAACATTAATACAAACATTTAAACGAATCTGTTTTTTTTTTTTTTTTTTTGCGGAGGAAGGTGATTGGGTGGAAGTTTGAGAAGTGAACAAACATTCACTGTGCAAATACAAATGGTTTGACACCAGACATTATTGATTGACCATAATTATATGGTTTGTGCTAATAAATCGGTTGTGAAATAAATATTATTTCGAAAACCCATATTGCGTAACGGTTGGCGCAACCGTTTTAACTTGAAAATTTCCTAGTGACTTTTCCATTTCGTTATGACCAAAAACAAAACAAACAACTTTATTCACATTTCCAATTTTAGTTCTTCGTCGCGCATACCCACACACATTTAGATAATGGTTTTAGTTTAACGAATTTTCGTATGGGAAATGTGGTTTTTACGAAAAAAAAAACCCCATCAATCTAACTGTTGCCCATTTCTTCTATGGTTGTCATTTTAAAAGGTGAAAACAAGTTTTCTATCTCAAATTCAATCAAGAAACAAATGTTCTGAACTTTCAGTTTGTTTCTAAGTTCTTATTAACTTTCACTCTTGTCAATGTCAATGTTAATTCGACAAGGGTAGCTAATGCTGAAATCGAAAAAGTGAAGTGAAAAAAAATCTCAGCTATCAGTATTCCAAATTCTGAGTTCTGAATTAATTGAGGGTAAAAATTATTGTGTTGAATTGAAACTGGCAATCATTCTTCTGAGTGAGAGAGATTGAGAGAATTCCAATGAAATTTTGTGATTTTTCCTCCAAAGAATTTCAATAGACTTCTTTTTTTTGCAATTTGACATTTTTTACTTCCACATATTTTACATGAAATGACTTACTTTATTGTCAATGGTTTTTGGTCAATTTTCCGGAGGTTTTTTTTTTTTTTTTTTTATAATTAAATTTAAAGCTACGTTGTCATTCGATTTTTGATTGAACCAAATGGGAATTCAATCTCTTCAAACAAAATGTCTACGACAAATATTGGCTTTTCTGTATAGCGAAGAAAGCATCTTTCCGTATGTATTAATATTAACGAAAGACACAGGAAAAAAGAAAATTCCTGTCAGGAATTGCTTTAAATCTTCGAAAACGTTTGAAAAGATGTTATCAAACAATCGAAGTGTAAAATAATGGATATTTAACTTTAGCTCAAGAGATTCTAAGACACAATAGCGAATGGCAACAACAGCAGCAACAGCAACAGCAACAACAACAACAACAACACTGGTCTACTTTCTATAATCACACACAATTTTCGTTTTTCGTCTTCATCATCATCATCATTCACAAAGACTTGAAACTTTCCGAAACTTAATTCGTTCGTTGTCACAAGACAAGTCCAAATGCACATAACCAATTTTTAAAGTAATGCGATGTTTTTATTTTGCGCATCAACAACAGAACAAAAACAAAAACCAAAATAACAACTATAGTATATAAATAATAATATGAATTTGGAGGGTGCACAACACAACGCAACACAACCATGACAAAATAATAAAGTCCACAATGAATTTCGAGCCAAAAACGTTACTCCATCCCCCGTTCGTTCATTCCAACCATTCATTTGGTTGGTTATTTCCCTTCGTTTTTTTTTTTTTCAACGTTTGTTCTAGTTTATTGGGCAGATGGCAGAAAATCTATCAAGCATGGCCATTTATAAAATTATTGAAGTGAAAATTTCGATCGAATTGGCTATAAATTCAGTCAATGCGAAACTTATTGTTCGGCCAGCGCACGCACAAAATATAAATAAATAAAAGTAAAACGGCCATCGAAATAAAGACATTTAGAAGCAAAAACCGTCCAACGCAGTGAAGTATTGAAATCGCATGATGTAATGAACACAAAGAGGATCAACTATGGCCTAAATGTTAAAAAATGTATGAAAACAAACATTGAAGCGAATGATGAGAAGAAACATTATTTCATGGCCAATTTTCGGAGGAAAAAGTGAAGAGGCAAAACAAAATACAGCCCATGAGTAAAATTAACAGAATGTACATCGCAGTTATTGTGATGTAGGTTTTTATCGGTCGAACGGCTAAAGATACGCGAATGCCATTGATAAGCCAGTCAATTTCCCATTAAATTTTCCATACAGACGTGTTGACTAACAGATTGTAAGCGTCAGCAGGCGCACACTGGCTATACTGTTAATTCTTCTTTTTCCTTTTTCTTCTTCTTCTTCTTCTTCTTTTACTTTCTCTTGGGGTGCGTGTGCTGGTATGACCTTTTGATTTTGAACGCATTTAAATGTATCCATACACATTGTATAGTATATCTCATGTGCTGTGTGATTTTCAGAAAGTCTGAAACATAATTAAGTGTAGATCGAATTATATTCGGTAATTTCGAGAGTTTACAACTAAAGCCGGTTTTAACCTATCTGTCTATCGAAATGTGTCCACGCTCTTTGAATAATGTTAATCGAAATCAGCATTTTGTATATAAACATATATTTTATATATATAAATGGCCATTTGGCAAACAGATCAAGCTTTTGTATCGGAGAAAATAATGTATAGAAGTTATCTAGCCAATATGGTGAAAATGTTTGCAGCAACAGAGACAAGCGTAAATCGTGTTCAAGCAAACCGGATTTAAAAGTTGATGCACTTTTTCTTCCGTTGCTTGCTGGTTTTCGCTTTGCTTTTCAACATCAATTGCAAAGCTCTGCCAAACAAAAGAAAAAAACTTGATGACAACAAAAACAATGTGGAAAAAAAAGAGCCTCGACCCAAACGAAGTTTGACGATGAGAGAGATGAGGAGATAGAAAGAGAGAGAGAGATAGAGAGAGAGAGAGAGAGAGAGAGAGAGAGAGAGAGAGAGAGAGAGAGAGAGAGAGTGAGCAAGAGAAAGTAGATTATCTTGTCATTTGATATTAAGTTGTAAGAGTTTATATTTTCGCGGCTTACCTGAACCATTAATGTGAAAACTACATGAGAGAGAGAGAGAGAGAGAGAGAGAGAGAGAGAGAGAGAGAGAGAGAGAAAGAGAGAGAGAGAAGAGAAGAGAGAGAGAGACTGTACATCATTGTCGCGACCAACACGGTATATGTGATTTGCGTTTGGTTTTGTGAATTTGTCAAAACGACATGTCACTTTTACATTGCCAAAAAGGTAGACGTCACGATTTGATGATAAGGGCTCAAACATGGTAATTGTCTTGGTAATGCTTGTTGAGCCATATCAAAACATAACAACAACGATACAATTTTCCAAAATTTGCTGTTTAAATGCCAAACATGCACGCAATAGTGAGTCAAGCTTTCTAAAAATCTCTACATCAAATGAACCACATCACGAATCCACTGAATTTCACTTCACACACTTAAACGAAATGAGTCGATTCCTTTGGAATTTTTGTGTTTGTTAATGCAAAGTTTGAAGAAGAAGAAAAAAAAAACCCTGATTTTGTTATGTGGATAATCTATTTTATGTTGTCGTGGGTTGTTCCAAACAAAATTTGTTTTTATTTCGCTATTGAAAATTCGACCAAATCAACTTTGCAAATCTTCAATGTTAATTTTTTCGCATGAGCAAAAAGAAGAAAAGAAAAAAAAAAGAAATTTCAAAATCGATAACATATTCATTCATTTATTTCATCGAAATCTGAAGTATTTCAGTCAAAATTGTAAATCGTTTTCTTGATCGGCTCTTTCTTGGTGAAATAAGAGAAAGATAGAATGAGAATGATGACGCCAGTGATATAGAAATTACGATTCTGAAATGCTTTCTATTTTGCATACATAACGACTAACGATATTGGTATTCACTCGACGAACGATTTGCATTTATTTGACTCTCTTGTCAAATTGGCAACGATCATTTCATCTTCAACCTTCACTCGTTTTGCTATTGTATTTTAAATAAATCCCAAATGAAGTGGTCTTTTCTTTGTGAAATCAAAAACTGAAATTCGGAAAATGGGTATATTTTCCGCTCAGAGATTTCAAGTGTTCAACCATATAATTTGAATGGTGCGGATGGATAAAATAAGATCAACGCAAATTTACATAACATTTTCCGTGAATGAGACAATATTTAGGCAATTGACAAATTCACAATGCGAACGTATGCTTTTCATACATGCAAAGTGGAAGAAAGAAAGAAAGACAGAAAAAGAGAGAAAGACAGAAAAAGAGAGAAAGGGAGAAAGAGCGAGAGAGAGAGAGAGCGAGAGGTAGAGAGAGAAACAGAGCGAGAGAGAAAGAGATCGAAAAAGATTAAGAGAGAAGGAGAGACTGTGAAAAGTTGTCATTTGATAAAAGACGACCGAATCAATCGGGGCTATTATTGAAAACGGGCCCAATTTTGACGGAAGCATGATTGCCGAAAAGAAAGCACAATGCCTGGAAAAGAATACAAATATGTGGGAGAAACTGTGTACCGACACTCTTACCAAAGAACCAACCGCAAAACTTGCCATCATGTACATATGGAATGAAGTAATTCAAATCACAAAATTATCCTTTTCCACTTAGAAAGGGTGCTTGAAATCGACAAGTAGTGATACGTTTTCGTTCACCATCTTTGAATATCCATTTAGAATATTTTGGCATTGACAAAGAAACACTTAACCACATCCGATAAGCATGTGTGCTATGCCTTGGATTATCATGTGTTACCGTATCGTGTGTTCCGATTTTGATTCGAATTCGACAATGATTTCTGACGCCAATAATACCCAAGCTGAAAGCTCAAGTGTGTCTTTTTAAATATTCAAAACGTAGGTCAATTTCATGTGTGCATGTGTGCGTGTGTGCATGTGTGCGTGTGTGCGTGTGTGCATATGTGTGTGTGTGCGTGTATGTATGTTTTTCAATGGAATGAGTATCATAAAATTCAATCTTTCAATTGCATGAAAGCCAAATTTGCATTACAACTTGATCCAGACAATTTAAACAAATTGCTAACTGATTGATTTTTATTTATCTCAAGAAGGCAAAACAGATTCCGCTTTGTGTCACATTTTGAGTGGCATATATGCATATTTGTTTTGCATTGTAATGTGAAACATCTAAAAATGATTTTGAAAATGGTTTTGTGTCTTCGTCATGCTTTTGTGATCATTATATTATTATTATGAATCACTCCCAGGGCGAGTGTGTCGTTTATCAGGTTTCCATGTTTATATCAAATTCCAAACTATTTTGTAACATTTCTCTACTATTTTGCATTATTACAGTTAATATTTTGACATCCAGTGTCATTTGTACGTGCTTGGGTTTTGGGTTTCGGGGTTTCACATTGAAATTCTCTTTTGCTTTTGTCTACTCTCTGATATTGCTGTGTTGTCTCAATCGTTTTCTGTTCCAACGTATATGATGTTGCTTACGGTAACCGATTGCAATGCACATACTCATCCAGATGAGTAAATTATCCATGAGTACGAGTAGAATAATAACATCTGTCATATTTTAAATTGTTCGTATAAAATTTTATGAACATATAACTACTCATCTGCGTTTTGAACTGGAAGATGTTGAACAACAACTTAATGTTTTATAAAGTGTTTTCATAACATTGTTGGAATTGCTGTGCCATGTTAAGACACCTTTTCTTCTTGTGTTATGTTATATAGTGTTGTTTTGGATTGTGTTATGTTGTGTTGTGTTATATTATGCTATGTACTTTGTTACTTTTCCATTTTTCTTTTTTTTCGCAAATGCATGAAATATGTGCATGCATCAGTAAGTAAACAGAGTTCAAACGACAATAGCAATGGCAAAGGGTAACGGTAACAGCAAAAGGAACATCTCTAAGGAAGACGATGAAGCAGTTTGAATCGATGAAGCCCCATACACATCAAGTCAAAATTGCTGTGGATTTGATGTGTACCGAAGAGATTCATTGCTTCCAATTATCGTCTTGGTACATTATGGCAATGCTTATACGTGTTCAAATCCTTATTCAGCTTCATTTGGTAAAGTGTTCATTTTCCAACGATTGAAATCCATATGACCGTCCAACACATGTGTGATACCTTCAGCTAAAGAATTTTGAAAATGATCTGGGCTATTGTGTCATAGTGCAAGTGACTGTTTGCTTTATTAGCTTCATTTTGAGGTGTTGCTATGTTCAAACAATGTTGATGTCTTCACTCAACCAACTATTGCCATTGAAAGAGGTATAAAAATAAAAAAAAAAAAAACGAAAAAAACGAAATTGAGATAGAAAAAGAATATTTCTTCGGATACAGTACAGTCTCGACATATTTTAATTTCAGTGCTTGAGAGATCCATTGAAAGTGCATTAAATCAAGATTTATTGCTTTCGATGTTTATTTTTGCATGGCAAACATCAACATTGTCAAGACGCCACTATATTAATTTCATATGAGTGCTCAAGTGTGTGCAATTGTATTTTGTAAACCGCAAAAAGTGTGTTTCTTCAAAATATTTTCAATGGTTTTCTTTCTTAATAATTTGTCTCATTCTCGTATCCTGTTCCCGTTTTCTCGTTACGATATAATATCGTATCTTTTTACTTCTTGAATATAGCAGCGCGAGTGTTTTGTGAGAAATGAGCAAAATAATTGCGTTGCCATGCACCACATGCATTTTCACTTGACGTAAATGTTTTGGGCGCAAGTAATACATGAACGTACTACGTTCAACGTAGGTAAAATGATCATGTTGGCGAACCAACATAAGCAACAACAGAATTGTAAAAGAGGGTAAAGCAAGAGCTCATTTTGTAGATGATATGTAATACAGCATTATTTTGCCCGTGCTCATGTTTTCATGTTTTTATAATGGATTCGAACACGTTATTTGTGTGGTTAAACGATACTAAAATTGTATTTCCAACAAAACATGCAGCAAATGCCATCGTTGGCAAACAATTGCATTGCAAGAAATGTATTGACGGTGGAATGAAGCGAAAGGGATCAAAAAAAAAAAAAAAAACGAGAGATAAGATAGAAAGAAAAAGAGACAGAGCGAGGAGAGGGAGTAAATGTAAGAAAGAAGGTACAAAAATGGCAACATACAGCGAATAAATGAAAAATTGATGTAAACAAACTTGAAATACACGAATAACTAACATAACTTGTACCTCAAACCATTCAATCATTCAACATTTGCGAATGATAAAACAATGGCATAGGTTTCAGTTTTCCCATGCACGCAGACACCGTGTTCAAAGCAAATCCTCTTGAATTCTACATGTGAGTGTTGTGTGTGTGTGTGTGTGTGTGTGTGTGTGTGTGTTCACATAATGCCAAGAGAATGAATATATCTTGTCTTCTTCTATTTTAGATGAAATCGTAATTGGGTTGGTTGTGATTTTGGCTTATATGTTTTGCATCACACCGTTTCGTATAAATGCGTATTAGCATACAAAGCCGGAGTAGCAGCAAAACAGCAAAGGCAAAAACAGATGAAGAAGAACGTTGTACATTTTCAAGTCGGACTTAAGATAATACAGAAACTGTAATTTTCTTATTGCTTGCAAATGGAGGGGACGATGAAGGATAAAAAAAAAAGAAGAATATTTCTATATATGTGAAGATATCATGCGTTCCATGTGTATGAGTGTGTCTAATTCAGAAATGAACGTCGCTCGGATAACAGTATAATGCATTCGCAAAATTTATTGTTTGCCTTTTCCTTTTGCCAAAACCATATCATAAAATGGAATTTCAAATTGTTCAATGTTCATGCTTTAAAGTGTAAATCTTAAATTTACATTCGCACAGCATATGTTGAGATTGTTGAGCTTTGAATACAACAGCATCGATGCTGACAGTTACACATGTCAAACCAACGAAATATTATCGAGCACACGAATTTGGATAGCGAGATATATAGAGAAAGAGGAATGAAAATTAGAAATAGAGAGAATCGGTTTGTGGTTATTTCAATGAAAAACCAAATTCGAATGTGAAAAGAGGCAGACAATATACGAACATTTAATATTGCGCTTGACTGCAACTCGAACACAAATCTTCTCTTTTAATAACAATTTAACAAATCCAATCATTATTCATACATAAATATCGCAAATTCTGATACTGTTTTCGTCATTTAAAACCTCTGGTGTTGCATCTACTCAAATACCTTGCCAACAAAACATATTACACATATATGGCTCAAGATTATTTTACCATTGTCTGACATCGTTGATATCTCATCATAATGCTGATTATATAATGCATATTCAATGGGCTGTGCGCTTCAACTTTTATTACTAACACTAATACACAAACACATGAGTGTGTGTGTGTGTGTGTGTGTGTATGTGTGTGTGTGTGTATGTGTGCAAACATACCACATCTCGAATATATCCTGCCAAAGCCACAACTCATTACTTAATCAAATAGCCAAAATTCACATTCAAATGCATATTTTCAAATGCATGGTACAATTTTTCGTAAATGCTCGTAATGAATCAAATTTCATAACAATTGTTGTGATTGCAAATGATAATTTTGACTTGATTTTCATTTTTGAAATTAAATTTAAATGGAAATACCATTTGCATTGATGTTAAAACAAAATTATATTTTGTACATTTTCAATTCGAGCATCATTGTTGCTATTAAAATGTCATCACAATTCATATCGATAGTCATCGACAATAAACATGAATATGAACAAACGAATGTTAATGGAATTTGCCAATTTTAATGGTTTCATGCATGATTTTTTATATTTTAATTCTAGGGACAATCGGTGGTTTTTTTAAAAAAGGCAAAGAATCCTTTGAATTCTGTCATTTCATTTTGTTGACCATTTAATACGCATTTTTATTAAAAAAAAAAAAAAAAAAAAAAAAACACACAATTTACAACGAATTTCTCCATTTTATTAAATCGCCCCAAAAGATGTCTTTTATGGTAATAACAAACATGAATAGCCCTTTTTAATTCTCAGTACTGCTGAGTGTGACAGAACTCATTAAGCGATGAAATTTGAATCTTTTTATCATGACGGCAACAGAGGA
Organism: Resseliella maxima; assembly: GCA_029041755.1. Classification (NCBI taxonomy): domain Eukaryota; kingdom Metazoa; phylum Arthropoda; class Insecta; order Diptera; family Cecidomyiidae; genus Resseliella; species Resseliella maxima. The sequence goes on from JAQOWM010000125.1 coordinate 673,358, forward strand.
AAAAAAAAAAATTTGAAATCAACATCATCACACAAGCGATCGCTTTAATTAAATGCATTTGATGCAAAGCAAGTGAAAAAATTGATGGGGAATGAAGCTTAATTATGTTTGATTTAATGTTGAAGAGAACTACTTTTTGTTGCATGAAAGAAATAATTGATAATGGTTTTATGAATAAGTGAATATGTGTGTGCTTTTTTTGTTATTGTTGTTGTTTGTGACAGTAGGAAAAAAATGCAATATATGTTTTTTTTGCTGGTTTTTGCACAGTCACATAAAACTTTCCACAGTCTATTTTTGTATACGACAGAAAATGGTTAAAAACTGACACACATTATAGATAATAAATCCGTTATTTTGTGGATTTTCACTTTGTGGTTCGTGGCTATAAACCAACAACATATGAATTTGTATCAGAAAATCACTGGTTGGTGAAAAATTGAAACATTTTTACAATCATGATTTTTGTTTTAATCCAAAAGTTGTAAACAATATCAAGATCAAAAGGGGGATTAGAGAGGGAGAAAAAGAAATAAAGAGAAAGGAAAAACCTTCGAACAAAACAGCTGTCACATTGGTGAGACAAAATGAAAAGTTTTTTTTTTTTATCAGCGAGAAACTATGTTCGCATGTTGAGTCACATACAATTTTTGCGAAAACTAAATTGAATACTGAAAACTATAGAGCGAGAGAAAAAAAATTTACTTTTTTTATTTACAAAAGAAAAAAACAAAAAAAAAATGTTTGTCAAGGAAAGAAAATAAAGAAAAAAGCGAAAAAAAAAAAAATGAAATTGCTAAAAAAGTTTTTGAAGAATTGTCATGTATAAAATTTGTGTGGCCAATTATGCTTTTTTGAAATTCAAAAGTACTCTTAGTTGTGGGAAAATTCAATCATGCTGTTATTGGGGTAATGCGATCAATGTCATCAAGCAAAATTGTAATGACACTGGTTCAAACGAACTAACTCTACTTAAGAACCATCCCAACCAATTAGATAATGATACTTAAAAGTTGTTGTTTCATATCGTTTGTATGTTCGCTGTACACTGAACGGACACATCTATTGGCTGATAACTACTATTAAATCAAACGATAATGTCATGAAAAACTTATTTCGAACGAAAAACAAGAAGTGCCCAACACTTGACAAGTCAGTGCTTTCTAAAAATGGATTGTGTGGGAAACAAAACCTCACTCAAAAGTAACAAAAAGAAAATGCTTGCTTGTTTGTTTGAATGCTTTTAAGTAGTTGACATTGTTTGATCGTTTGACCAAATGATTTGAAGGTTTCACTTTCATTTTAAAGTCTTCTCAGAAACTTATTCGACACTGAGTTCGGATGTGTCACAATCTGTTCTCACTAAAGAAATACAAACTAAATCAAGATGACATTTCTTTCGAAAATTCAGTTGAAACTTTGACCACTCAACCACTTGTGAAGCGGTTTTATCACAAGAAAAGTTTTTTGAACACACAACGAAAAAAGAAAAAAAAAAAAAAAATAAAACGATACAAAATGAAAGCAAAAAATAGGCCAATTTCGATGTTTTCTGCACGTTCATAAACATTAAAAGTGGCAATTAAAAATATTGTTATTGTACCATATCGCTTCAGGTATTCCATGTAGATGGAAATGAGAGAAAAATATAATTATATTCCATACTTTTACTTGAGTCATCGACGATGAATTGCTCCTTACTTTGATAGAATTTCACGCGCTATTGCACTAGAAAAACAAAACAATCTCTGTGTATTTTGTCCAAATGTGTTCCACATTATAATGAAACTGTTGTGATAATTGTGTTGTATGGTGCATTGTCTGGTTCCATTTACTTGTCACAATTTGTTGATGGCGAGCGTTGGTTGTTTATTCGCGTGTCATCTATTACGTCATCGTTGCTGCTGCTGCTGCTGCTGCTACTGCTACATTGATTGCCTTTTAACGAGAAGCAACCATTCTGCGTTGCACGCGGTTAATTATTTTGTTATACAAGTTCATTTTTATCTATTTAATGTGTTTATCACAAGCGACAGCCAGACAAATTTATCGTTCATTGCGCTTGAAAAATACATGTATTCGGGATAGCGTGAGCAAAAAAAAAAAAAAAAAAAAAAAAAAATATTACATGGCATGTGCTTTGTCAGGCTTTGTTTTCTCCAACGCGGAAATCACTTTGAATAATAGACAATTTTTTCCACTTGAATTGTCATCACATATATCGATCGAAATTCTTGCCAACGGAAGCATCAAATTTTTCTTCCGCTCCAATTTATAATGTTATTTATTCATGCTTTCCGTATGTGTATATGGTGTTTGGTTTTTTTTTTTCTCGCTTTCTCGTTCCACTTGTCACATCGCATTCCGTACAAAACAACACTCGTTGTTGGCGTTTCTGTTTTCGATAGAGCAGCACTTGTCTTTGAATATCGATAGCATCACAATTCCGAATTTCATGGAATAAGGAATACTTTACTTGTTTTCATAACAATGTTCATTAATGGCCATTTTTCGCATGCTTTTTCTATATATAACTCATTTCAATGGAAATGATATAGTTCTTTTTTTCACTTTTCATCCACTTTAAATCGTCATCTCTTTTCCGTTTTTCATTTCATTCTCATTTTCTCTGAATCTTTTGTCATTAAAATTCCTCACTTGTTCTACAAGCTATGCTGCTATAGCACAATTTTTTTAATGCTGAAAAATATTTTTCAAATTACATTTCGCTTATTGTTTGACACTTGAACAAGTGTAAACTCATTTGAGAACACAAAACACATGCACTTCACATATTGTAAAAATTGTCGCTTCATAGTTGCTTTGGCATTGCATGAACATATTGTTGGATTTTTTCAATTCTATTATTTGAATTTTTTCTGGTACATATTTCTCTGTGATTTTCCGTCCAACATTACATTTATCATTGTTCTTCATGCAAATATATGGAATGCGGAACAAGAGAAAAAAAAAAAACAAAAAAAAAATTGTTGTTGTCGTGTAGTGTTTTTTTTTTCTCAAGCTTATTGATTCATATATTTTTCGCTGTTGTAATGATTAAGGATGGGATTTCATTCTGGCCAGTAATTACTCAGCAATAAAACTTTTGCATATCATGTTGGGCCATTCGAAAAATTTTTTCTCGACCAATATTGTTTAACAAAAAAAAAAAAAAAAAAAAAAGAAATAATACTTCAATGTGAGACGAATATCGAATGTAATTTCAAAGTAATAACTGTCATTTGATTCTCAAAAAGCGAACAAAAAATTGTGCACTCAGTTGCTCCTAGAGCGAAAATTCAAACAGACTGTACACTGTACAGTGCACAGATATTCATTGTTGCAAACAAATTGCTTCCGAAATTCATGAGCACACAATATTTTTTTTTTTTTTTTGTGTTTGTCGTTCTTTCCTATTTTGCGTGTTTCGTGAAATGTGTGCCATTTTACAAAATATTTGTCGCTTTAATCTCGATTATTTCTCCTGTTTGGTGCGCATCCTTTTCTCTCATAGGTCAACGGTTATTATTGCTTTAAAGTTGTTACATTCCAATTTCGATTCAATAACAAAATGATGAATATTGCAGTGGTTCGATTAAAGAATTTCCCAAACGAATTAAAAATGAATTTATGAAACAGAAAAATGAACGAGATCGAAAATGAGGGTGAAGAAGAGAGATTTGAAGTAAACATATATATGTTCTGATGGCATTCATAAAATGTGGAACAACAATAAATGGAATAAATAAAAATACAAAATGAATCCGAATGAATGCATTTTTTGCGCGTGAGCGCGCAATCGTTTGCCAAAAAGAGAGTTTAAATTAAAAAACATAAAAGTTGCTATTGGCGATTTTTATTATTATTGTTCGACTTGAACCAGAACTTTTACACAAATCGAAACCAAAAATTAAAATATTCATCAAGTAATTGAAAAGCAATTCATATGTAATTATTATTACTATTATTCATTCGATAAAAAATCATTCCTTTTGTCTGCTTTTTTTTTTTTTTTAAACGTATTTTCCAATTAAATAATTCGAATTTTTGGCTGTTCATAATAATTTTGGTGGTTTCGTAAAATGATGTTGGCAGGTTGAACCATATGCGTTCCCTTCTCTCTCTCTCTCTCTCTCTCTCTCTCTCTCTCTCTCTCTCTCTCTCTTCCTCTCTTTTTCTCTCTTTCACTTGTATTTATAATTTGTTATGCTACACCAATATTGCCCGCCATTATTTTCCTCGTTCGGTGAAACTCATTGTGCATAAAGAAAAAAAAAATTGCTATTGAGAAAAGTCTATTGTTCTTGAACAAAAAAGAAAAATAAAAATTTTCGCCGAAAACCATTCAATCGAGAATAAATTCATTTTAAATGCTCGATAACGACATAACGTTTTTAATGGAAACGGTAATGCTGCACAATTTATGTATGGGTTATTGGTGTGTCAGATCTTTTCAACCATTCTCCACTTACAAAATGCCCAATTCGATTTTCAACATGTTTCACTTGCATGTTTCTATCATATGCTGGTTATTTTACTGAGAACTAAAACAAAAAAGGAGCTGGTTTACTGTGCCGAATCTGTAATAGGCACTTCACGTTTTGCCCAAACGGTGTGGGCAATGAATTTGCTTTTCCAATAAATATGAATGCGAATATGCGGCACGATTTTATGCAATATTTCACTTCAAAACTCACAAAGCTTACCAAAAATGCATTTTCGCGACCGCCACATATTGAAAAAGCCATGCGAGAAATGTATCATGAATTTTTGTAAATGGTTGGCTGCAAAATCGATAAAGCATTTCAAAGTCAAAAGTATTCATCATTCAGCTCCATTGGCATTTGCCAAAAATGTGAAGAAAACTTCGCGCCATTAGTTAGTTACAATATTACATGTTTCATTGTTAAATTCAATGAATGGTGTTCCGAAGAGATTTGTTTTCAAACTTTCGAAAAGCATTTGAAAAATTTGCTAATTTCACAAATTCTATTCATTTAAATGTACCATTTACTTTGAACACTTTTTTGGGCATGAATGGGGAAAATTCAATAGACACACACACACATACACTCACTCACTCACTCACGCACGTTACGAAATCGCTTTGCGATTGAAATGTTTCACAAACAAACATTGTATTTGATTACGTTTCGCAACGGACCATACAAAAATCTGCTCAAATTCTGAGGTTTCTACTCTATAAACGAAACATAATGCATTTGCTAACAAAATAGTACCGAATAAACATTTAAATGAATGAAAATACTTTGTCTACTCATCAAATGTGTCAAATTGAAGAGCGATGAGTAGCCCACATGTGTGTCTCTCTCTCTGTGTGTGTGTTGTATGCAATCATTTAAGTAGATTCTAATTTGCTGTCTCATCTAAACCATTTTAAAAGCTTCAAAGGGGACAAGAAAATCCGTTGAGTTTGTATATTTTTAATTCAGTAGATGGTCTTTGAAAAGAATCCTATTAATGCTGCTGGTTTCAAGCTCTATTTCGCTTTTTGTAAGCTCGTGATACAAGTTTGTGGTGGTGGTGATGGTGATGCTAGCAAGTTGGTCAACGGTTATCGCATTATTGCCATCATCATCGTTTACCCATGCAAAACACATCAAACGAAAACATTTGCGTTTGAATAAAAGAAGCTTAAAAGAGTGGAATGTGGTTGTGAAAATGAAAAACAAGAAGAAGAAAAAGAAAAAGAAAAAGAAGTTGAAAAAAGTCGAAGGAAAGCATAACAGGGCAGAAAATGAATTGAAATAATTCGATATTGGCCATTACTATTGAAATTGTGGTGAATGGGTTGGATTGAATTCATGTCGAATTGTCAAATCCACAAACTCGCACACCATCATAAGTAGTTTTTGCACGCGCTGCTCATTTTCCATTTATTCGTCTTCATTTTCGCTCTGTTTTCTTTTTTTTTCTTCTTCTTCTTCTTCTTTTCGTTTATTCCACGTTCGTTGGGTACATTCACTCTGTTATTCATTCTATGTCAAGTGCCTCTATGGTAGACATCAAATGGAGCATTTTTCTGTTTCGAATTCATTTCGAATACAAATTTTCTCACATTCAGCAATTTTTGTCGTTTGTATTTGTTCATGGGCTGAACTGATGATACCAAATAAGATAAACGGAATACAACTCGGTCAACTGGATTACATGGCACTCAACTCATGGCGCAAAATTTTCAACGTTATCCAAACGCTATTACCGCTTTATAGAACCAATTATAGTTATTAGGAAAGTGAATCCATGTTGTGCACAAACTCTGATCGTGTGAGTGAGTGTGTATTATATAACTGTCGATTTGCAAAGTTGTGCTGTCGCTTTGTGTCACATTCAAAACATGCAAAACTGTAGTGCGATGGTCAGTATTGTTTTGATAAGATACAATCTCAATATAGACAAATGAGCAAATCGAACAATGGTATGATCATCGGACGTGTGTTAAGCTGTCGAGAATTATTCAATAAAAATAAATTGAAGCATTGAACAGTGACACAGTCACACATTCTGAAAAGGAAACAAAAAAAAAAAAAAAGAAAAAAAAACAGAAACGACGAGTGTGTCGTGGATGTGGCAGTCCATGCAAGCACCAATTGTTAGTATTATTGGAAAAGTCGGCGCAAAGTTTTCGCTTTTGTAATGCTACGTGCAGCAAAAAGATTGATCCCGTATTAAATATTTTGCACACCCCGAAGCACACGATATGGCCGCTTCTTTTCAGCTTCACACACAAACACACACACACACATACTCTGCTTATGACAATGTTGAACAATTTCCATGACTTTTATTTATCTGCTCATTTTCCTTTTTACTCTGTTTCACATTCCTTCTTTCGTCTTCTATTTTGTTTTTTTTTTTTATCAGCGTCGACGAAGGCTTTTTTCTCTATCATTCCATCCACATTTGTTCTTGTTTTCATGTACACGTCCATTATTGTATATTCGACACATTCTGTATTGTTATTGTTACCGCTTTTCCCGCTCCTTGATTTTCTGTGTTTTGCTGCTGGGCTTTGGAAGTGCGAAAATTGCTAGTGTTTATTGTTATTGTTTGTTTTATTCATCTTCGTCTGAAAATGGTTTTCAAACAAATGGAAGAAAATTTCTTGTATCAAATACCGAACCAAACCAAACTAAACTAAACACAATACGAAAAAATACAGTGAAAAGTGTCCTGGATGGTTTTCATGGTTGGCTCACATTGCATGAGAATATGTACAAACATGATTAGATAAGATAAATTTCGCCTCTTTTTTTTTATATACATTCGTTGTATTTTTCAAGTGTGCTAGATAAGCAAAGCACATTGACTCAATTCCCTTTGATACAGAAAAGCACACACCAGATCCATGACAAAATCAAAAACAAAAACGGCACAATGAAAAAAATCAGTACGATCGGCAAGCATAATGTAAATGGAATTGGGCGGCTTTGTTGATGTACATTTCGTGTGTGTGAAATACATTTTAATGAGGGTTCGCAATAAGTGCTGAATAGGTGTTGATTCAAAATATCAACAAAGGAAGAAGAGAATAGAATTGAGAAAAGTTCCCGGTTGGACGAACGATAGAAAAACACATTGGCATGGAGAGAAGACATTTTACATAAACCGTGAAAATGAGAATGTCATTAATCGGCATTTTTTTCTTTTCTCTCTCTCTCTTTCTCTTTCTCTTTCTCTTTCTCTTTCTCTTTCTCTTTCTCTCTCTCTCTCTCTCTCTCTCTCTCTCTTTTATCTTTATTCCGAGAGGCGAAAAAGACCATCTACACAATCGTACTGAAAACGATGATAATCCTAAATATGCTACGCCTCAATGTACTACAATGAAACGTAACAAACATTCATGAGGACCGACAAACGAAATTGATTAAATTGTTTACGCTTTCAGTGAATCGAATCATTCCGAAGTCTATCAACACAACTGATATATTCAAATCAAGCTTCAAGCGTGTATTAATGACTTTGTTTTGAGAACTTTTCGTTTCGATTTTGGTGGATTTTTCATTTGCCGGGGCAATTTTTCTCTCTCTCTTTCTCTCTCTCTTTCTCTCTCTCTCTCTCTCTCTCTCTCTCTCCTCTCTCTCTCTATCTCTTTAATTTAATGCCCAAAAAAGGCGCTTAATTCGACAATTTGGTATTTATTTATCGCATTAGATGGTGATTAAAACGGATTTTGGATTCATGTTTATGTGGCTAGGCGCTTCTTTGCATGTCATGCGTAAAAATAAATCCGATTCCGCTTAATCGTTATTGAAATGATCCAATAAAAGTAAGATTGAAGGCATCTCAAGTTTCAAGTTTGCCATAATTATCTAATTATGTTTGTTGAATGTAGAAAATCGCCGGAAAATGCTCTCAGGCTAAGAGTAAGAGCTCTTTGAGTCTTTTGAAATTAAAATAAATCCTTTTGCTGACATTTGCATTTTTTTCCCATGTTGTTTTTGTTTTTGTTTCATTTCTTTTTCGAAATGTAACATCCATACGCATCAATATCAATGAATTAACATCTCTTAAAGACTCTTTCAAAATAACGCATAATATTCAAGTAAATTTTTGCATTGTCAGTTGAAATTTCTTAAAATATTGTCTGCTAATTATTTTATTTGTTGATGTTTACATTTTGTGACCGAAATAAATGAAATTTATCATGTCATTTGACACATCGTTAATGAATCGAAACAATTGCGTTGTACGAGTGGAAAAAAAAACCAAATGAAAATTGGTCGCATAATTGTACTCATTATGACTTGTGCAGAGTGACGTGAAAAAAGAGGCTAGTCGAATTGATGTTCTATCGTCCGCTTTGCACGTGTTTAAACGAATTTACAGTCACATCCAAACCAGATGTGTGTTATTCGCAAGCACGAGAGAAAAACGTTAGAAAAAAAAAAATTCCTATTTTGCCCTCAGTTTGACGCACATTAAATGCTACCTAAAAATCTATCATAAACTTAAATGGTTCTTCCCGTCGATGTTTTTCGTTATTTTCTGCTTTTTTCTCTTATCATGAGCGATGAAAAGAACTGAACAATTTCTTTTTTTTTTTTTTTACTTTTTCTCGTGAACGTTGATTTTTTTTTATGGATTCATTGAGAAACATTTAGTGTTGGCAGCATACGCATTCAATTTTTGGCGAATACAGTGTATAATAAACATAAAAATAACATGCTTTCCATTCCCCCTCACAAAAGCACAGTTGGTGCCCGTCATGTTTCATTCTCCATTCCATTTCCTTCATCAAAACTTATTCTAAAAATACACACAATGACAACACATTGAGTACTCACGCGTATATTGAATGGAACTTTATGCTCAAACATAAACAGTGACTTTCATGCATGAATATTTTGAAAATATTCTCGGTCATGTTGTTTTGTCTACAGCGATTATGATGTCTGTGCTGAAAAAGTTGAATGAAAACGACGAACCGACAAAATATTTCTCTTCTTTTTTTTTTTGTCCCTGTTTTTCTTTTTTTTTTTTATATTCAGGATCAAGCAACTTATTTTCCATTTTATTGAAACAACAATTACGGCATAAGATTAAGAGGGGAGGAAAAAAAACTTAAACTTGGCAAAAAATAATCTCCGAAATGAAATGTGTTTAAAAATAAAACAAAACATGAGCGGATAGAAGAATTAATTAATTGAAAAAGTCTTGGTTAAAAGTTTAAAATGTGAAGTTGTATTTTTCTTCCGAATAATAATAAAAATTTTCCACCATTTTGTGGTCGCCACAGAAAATGAGCGTTTATAATCATGAAAATAAGTGAAAGTGGCGTTATTATTGTGTGGTCAAATTTCGTTGGCCATAAACCAATTTGCTTGAGTATTTTTATTTTTCAATTTTTATCATTTGTAAAACACTTTTTTTCTCACATTTCATTTACATATCGCATTTCCAGTTCCAATTTCATTCATCACTTCCATAACTCTTAGCCCATTGGACAATCAATCCACCATAAAATCACTGAAAACAACTTTACATCAACAACACACAGTAGCAATAAGCAAAAAAAAAGGAATGGGGGCAACACGCAACGAACCGTATCATCACTCGGTTGGACACTCAAATGTAATAAATTTTCGGCCTGTCAATTTTTCAGATTGATTTTTATGTTGCAATTCAACAGTCAATTACTGGCAATACTGTCAATTCATCAACAGCATGACACGATTATTTGAAACGATCGAATAAGACGATGACGGCACGCACCCCATTTTCATTGGCAAATAAATCTTAAAAGAGTAAGCTTTATTTCAAGCTTGTAACACGTACAGCGAACAACCAATAAAAATCGAGAAATAATACTATAAAACACGCTGGATAATCATAAAATTGATACAAACCAACACACACACACACACACACTGTTATACAACAAAACAATTTTCCAAACAACGTTCGCATCGTTTAGTTTCCAATAAATTGTCGGGAATAAATTTATGGATGACAATTTAATTTGATGCGGCCATAATTTTTGCACTGATTTTACTCTAGTATCGGCAATGTAATTAGAATTACGAACTTCGATAAAATAATGTTTGAAATTTAATACTATGGAAGCAAATGTGATGGTGATGGCGATGGTGATGTTTCGTTTTTCAAAATATCAAAACAATGGTCGAATTGATGATTGTGTTTTTTTTATTTTTTTCACATTAAACTTCATCTAAACATTTGGGTCAATGAGTGTGCGTATGAGAGATCAATTTTCAAATGGAACAAACTAAATGAAATCAAAACAGTTAAAACGACTTGATAAATAACAAAAATTGAGTTTGAAATGTTAAATGCCAATGAAACGCTTGTTCATTCAATAATTTTATTTTAATTGTTTCATTTTCTCGAAATTCTTGCGTGTAACTCAATGTTTTTCGATTGGCCGAAAACATTTTTATATGACTAGATTCGTTTAAATGGAATTTTTGGTTTGATTTGATTTGGTTTGGTATTTGTGCGAAAATTTTGTTTATAGTTTCAGTGATTCACATAATTTATTTACAAACATTAGCGCAAATGAAACCACTGCTCTGTTCTAACATCGCCACAACGTTTGCCCCATTTATTGACGCAGTTCAAATGAAAACTTGACTGTAATGCACAGAGGCATGCACATACATACATTCACATCTATATTAGTAATCGCATTACATCGAAAACATTGAAAGCTTGTTTCACTTAGTTCACCATTCATTTAGGATGCTTTAAATTCCATTTTTCCATTCCATCTTCCATTCCATCATGCAGTCATTTACGAGAAATCATTCCTCAAACGTTTTAATTACACACCATGCCACACTTCCGGATTCTTTGGAAATTGTTCATACATAGTCATTTATTAAATAATTTTTGATTTTTAATTCAAAGAATTTTATTGGCATTGGTTTTGAATCATGCATTTTATTGATATTTGAATGGAGTTTGATTAGATTTTCCACAGAAAAGAGGTTAAACACTTCTTTTTTTTTTTTTTTTTTTTTTTTTGTTGGTTTGCATCACCACACAATGTGTTGTTGAATGCTTTATTTGTGAAACTCGAATTCGAATCAACAACAAATAAATTTGAATTTAATTGAAACTTGCACTCACCGCATTTGTATACATGATCACATTATATAACATAGTAAATTGAAAATAAATTTCAATATAAACTCTACACAATGTTGATGCACATTATATTATATAACGAATAACCCATATCATGTTTGCGTTTGCATGTCCGCAAATTATTACGTTTGATTGTGATTATTATTTGCATTTGGAATGTATAGTCAATTCATAGTATAAACCGAAGTGTAAAACCATGCATTTTTCGTTTGAAAATCAAAACATAGTCAATGGTGTTTTGTAGGTGTGTTCAAATCAATTACCAATTCACTCAAATAAACATTAATTAAATATTTATTAATCGACAATGAAAGGCCTAAACATTTTTCATTTGATTGTACAATAATATGTTTATAAAATGTTCAAAAAAAAAAAAAAATAAATAAAAAAAACAAAAAATACAGAGTTTGTTTTTCCATTGATTTGGAACAAAAAATGTTTCGATGCGAAAAAGAGAAATCGCATGAAAAAATATGGTTTATTGTCGATAAGCAAATTCATAACAGGGAGAGATTAAGCTCAATGGGACCCTTCGATAAATGATTCAAAGTGCTCTTCACACTGCAAAAAAAAAAAAAGAATTGTAATCAGCACGCGTGCCGAGTCAATATTGTTGACACAGAATTTGATTTAAAAGCATTTGTGCTATGTTTAAATTGCACAAACAATTCATATCATGCTAGGCTTACTAATGAATATTTCATTCGCTTTTATTGGAAAGACATCTAGAGAAGTAGAAAATGTGAAAAAAAAACGCCAACATGACTTTTGTTTTCCTAAAATTGCTTAATTTACAGTTATGAAGTTGGCAACAGCGAAAAAAGGAACTCATGCCGTCAACAAATGAACATATTTGCAGACTTAATTAAAGTAAATTAAGCAAAAGAAAGAGAACAAAAAATATATATTTATAGAACTCAAATGATTTGAATACCGCCGCATGATTTATACATATGTGTAAATGTAGATATGCGGCTTCACGATGATTTTGGCTTCTCATTTAATATATGTAAGAGCGTAAGTGTGTTTTTCTTTCAAAATTAAAATCATTCGCGAAGACTCCTTCATACGGTCTAAATAAATGTTTACGAATGGAATTCTATGCTCTTGCACTCTCACACCCACTCTTGCTCTCTCCATCGTTTTTTCTCTCTCTCTCACTCTCTCTCTCTTTCTCTCTCTCTCTCCCTTTCTGCCGTTCTCTCTGTTTCTTCGATATTTTGTTAATTGCAATTTTCGGTTTTGTCGCAAAATTGTGAATTTGCGTCACTAAAAGCCTTTGCCTCAAGCAAATTAATAGACATAGAAAACGGTTTCAACGGCGCATTGGTTAATTAAATATTGATTTTTTTTTTGCCGGTTATTCAAAAACATTCTTTAACAGTTAGACGTTAGCACTTTTCATTGTTGGCAGTGAAATGCGGTTGAATTTTTTCTTTTTGTTTTGTGCGCATCATAAAACGTATTGTTTGCATTATTTTTTACTCAACATTGAAATTTATACGAAGCAATTCAGCATTTGGTTGAACAACACATACTGTTAGAAGACAAGTAAACAAGACACGAATCTCAACGACAAATTTGAAGAGAAAAAACAAAAAAAAAAATCCAACTGACTGGTACGAGGGAAAATGAGTTAATAAGGTGATCAATATCATCGATGCATTGACTAACAATGTAGTTGCAGGCAGTTTGCTCTCTGTTTTTCCATTCCATTAGCATTTTCCGATGAGAAAAGTCAACGAGCTCCAATGAAACGAAAGAAAAACGAATAAAAGAAAAAAAAAAAAAAAACAAACGAAAAAGAAATTGAATGACGAACAATATCATCAAGAAATTGAGCAAAAATGTAAATCATATTGTTACTTATTGAACGAATTGGCATTGTGTTTACATAACATCCATATTTGACGTAGAAACAGCATTGCTCCCCATTTGGTCGTTGCGCCCCAATTCACTGTTTACAACAATGTATTTTGAATGTATGAAACGAATGATATCGACTCCATGTCGAATGTTACATTACAATGTATCGCACTAATAACGCTTGTTGTTTGGTTACCATCAACTTGTACATTTGTTTTCATTGACAGCGAATCTCATTGCAGTCTCATAGTCTGGTTGTATATTTACATTTATACGTTATGCGATGTTCAATAGCATATTTTTGCTTTGCTCATCAAACATTATCGAACATGACAAAGATTTCAAATTAAAAATTCTCTTTTGAATTTTCCAAGAAAAATTTCAATAAAATTATTGCTTAGCGTCATTTTGTGTGTACGTTTTCATTACCTAATTGGTTGATGTTCGTCTATGAATATGAAAATAACCAATAAACACATGCCAAATCGAATATGTTGAAATTGTGAAAACGGGCTAATGATAAAAAACGAAACACTTTGAACAATGAAAATAATCATTTTTATCGTTTTTTTACCTTGAAAAGATTATTATCAACAATGTCCTAATGAATAAAGGAAATCGCTTAAATTCATGTAATTTCCAATTTTCTACGGTTCTCATGTCGACCCAATCATTGGATATTCCGTTATTTCATTTGTTTGTTTATTTGTTTGTTCATTTATGTGTTGATATTCCGTTCTGAATTGCCGTATATTTATTTTGAAAGCAAATCCACATCATCGAAATGATATGGGTTTGTATTCTCGTAGCATTTAATATTCATGTATTTTTATTTGAGCCTTGTTTCAAATAATAGAAACGAAGACAATTTATGGCATTACGTTTTGGTATTTTTGGTCGTAGTATAAATGTCGATATTGTGTTTTTTGGGGAGGGGGGGGGGGGAGCTCATACTTTGTTTAGCTCGAACATTCGTTCTTTTTTTTGTCCATTTGACATTAACACAACACACAGAGAACACACTATAAGCTACTTTTATGTTGAAAATTCACTCACCACAGGCGCTAATATGATTTTATTTATCAATTTAATTTTAGAAATAAATGACATTTCAATCAGCGATAGTTTTTATACAGTTGATGCAAAACACCAACTAAATATTTCACGAAATTGAAAATGGATTTGAAAAACCATTCATTGTTTCAATTCTCGTGAATTTATACATAAATCATTTTTTTTTTTTTTTTTTTTCATTTCAAAATATGTCATTAGTTTTCTCTGTGTGCACATTATTATTAAGGATTCTTTGAAAAAGAATCACTGATGATGCAAAATACAGACTCGAACAGAATCAAAATGGAATGAAGTTTGGTACTTTGAGAAAAGCTGTTGTTTGATGCTAGCATTAAGTGTTGTTTGCCAATGCTGTGTTAGCTACAACTCAACTATTATGAAATGTTAAGTAGACGCAAACGCAAACAATCCTCCGAATAAATGAATAAAATTTTTGTAAATATTTGTTTGTTTCGCTTCGTTTCAATGGAAGTGTCCAACGAAAATGAATGAAGGGATACAAGAGAAAGAGAAAGAGAAAGAGAGAGAGAGAGAGAGAGAGAGAGAGAGAGAGAGAGAGAGAGTGAGTGGTTCTATGCGACTCTTTTGCTGCGTCGTATTTGAATTAAATTTGCGTGATGCGGTCAAAATGAGTACAAGTTACGGCTTGTAAAACGATGATAACTCTATATTTGCTTGCGAAGAAGAGAAAATAATATAATAGAGAGTTGTTCTAGTTGCAGTTGATGATGTTTCTGCCTTATCTAGTGTTCTATTCTTTTTGATTTACATTGTTTGAATTGACATGCTGACTGCAGAGAATCGTTCATTCAATATCATTTGTCGCTTTATCAAAAGCGACGAAACAGACACTGAGCGTATTTCATGTTAGCTTCAACTATTGTAGTGATTCCGATTTTTTTTTATCATCCTTTTTATTCTTTCTATTTTCAATGAATGGAATATGGTCTGGTTTCTCACTCTTTTCACAGTATTTTTATTGAATGAAATATGGAACAGAAATATGAAAAGAAAACCAGTTGACAAATCTCCGGAAAAAGGTACCATAATTTTGTCGGCTATTAAAAATAATGATGACAATAGCGCACACAAAGCAACCCCAAAAAAGCACAAAAACCATATGCAATAGAGCAATATATATGAAATTGTAATAATGGAAAGGAAAATGAAGGAGACGAAAAAGCATTGCCAGTATAAGAAGCAATCACGCAAATTGAATTCGAACACTGAAAATCGCTGACTAATAACACTCTGGCCAAATTTTTAGTTATTCGAATTTTGATTTTTTTTCTTCTTTCACTCTCTCTCTCTCTCTCTCTCTTCTCTCTCTCCTTCTCTCTCTCTCCCTCTCTCTCTCTGCCTCTGCCTCCCCATCTCCCTCTCTCTCTCTCTCTCTCTCTCTCTCTCTCTCTCTCTCTGCCTCTGCCTCTCCATCTCCCTCTCTCTCCCTCTCCATGTTCCTCTCCCTCTCCTCCCCCCCCAATCTCCCTCTCCAATCTTTTTTTGTGTATTTATTAAAAGCGTTTCGATTTTGGTTATTATTACATTGCCATTTTCATCAGACTTTTTGTGATATATGAATTGGGGCGTTTTGTGTTGCGTATTTCAATTTAATAAATTTGATCCACGGAAATAAGATTACAACTACGCGTATTCAAATAAACCATAAAAACTCAAAAAAAAAAAAAAAAATCTAAATTCACAATATTACATGAGACCATATCAAAAACGATTATTTCTATGATAACAGAGTGAAAATGGAAGCAGGGGAAAAAAGAAACACGATGCTTTGCTTTAGCCATAACGCTAAACGAAACCATTTAAAATTCGAATGAGTTGCAAATAACATACAGGCCGAGTGAAAAAAAAAAAAATCGCTGAAAATGTGACGATGAAAAATGGACAAATCTCGTGAGAATTGCTTTCGCTTGGATGCGCACAATTCGATTTTAGATTTCCAACTTATGTGAAAAACATCATCAAAAACCCAGCGGAATTTCACTTTTGTTTTTTTTTTTTTTTTTTTTTTTTGGTTTATTGCTAGGTATATTGTATTCAATTTATTTTTCCTCGAGGTATTTCAAAAATGCAGCTGAATGGCCATTCTTAACATGAATAGATTTGTTATCTAGGTTTTGTTTGTACAATGCGATACCATAGTCACAATTGTGGCATCCAACACGATTCTCGTTACACGGCATTCTGTATGGTCGAAGAGAAAAATCGAATTAATATTACGAAATCGGCTATGAATTTTTCATCAATACCAAACCAGGCAACCGCAAACCAAAATCAACGAAGAGAAGAAAATGAATGGGGAGAAAGAAAAATAAAAAACAACAGTTCAACACGCAATTCAAATAGAAGTAGATGAATGGAAAACGATGGAATATGCAAGCTTGCACAAAATCGCAATTATTGACTTTGCTTTTGACAGCTTCACTCTATTCTACAAATTCATGTGGTTATTTTTATAACCGAAAATCATCCCTTTCCATTCAGTCAGTTGCTCGCTTACTCCATATGCTTACTTATCCATATGGCATTGTGATTTTATCAGATTTTGACTTTATTTTCGGTTTTTACTCGGATTTTTGTTTGTTTGTTTTCTTTTTTTTTTTTCTTGTTCCTTTTTGGCCGAAGCCGATTGTCAGTTGCATCGAATGCACTGCTGCATCGAAATTACACAGCAAAAAAAAAAAAAATAAAAACATGCGACCAGTACTGCTGTCAATGCCGATAAAATGCATAAACGATTCCGGGAACCATAGATGATGGTTATTTACATTGTGGCTATGCATTTTTTTTTTTGCTACTTTGCTGCCGTTGCAACCGGAAAAATGTACGAAATTTTTTATAGGTCAGCTATTGTTGCACTTTTATTCAAATGGATTATAATAGGAAAAAATTCAAACAAGTTTCCGGCAACAACAATGAAAGCAAACAGTTCAACGGAACGAAAGAAAGGAAAAGAGAAAAGTAGGGAAAAGTAAGAGAGAGGAAAAGAGAAGAAGAGAGGGGAAAAGAGAAGAAGAGAGAAGAAGAGAGAGGAAAAGAGTGATTGTGAGTGAAAAATAGCAACCAACCTACAAAGCCATTCATACAACATTCCGAAAATACAATTTCTGATTGATGCTTGATTTGGCTTTTTTGGTCGCTTTCAAGTGGGCTCGTTGTTTATTTATAGTAAAGATCATCAATAATGTTTTGGCTTCAATCCAAAGCTTGTTTTCAGCGGAAAAAAAAAATCCTATTATATGCTGTATTTAGTTGTGATTTGTCAAACGTTTTACATAATTGTATATATAAATTTAATCTAACAATCTGTAATCACAGTTCTGTTCAATGCAAATGCATTTAGCCATTTCATTAGATGATAAAGAGAGAAAAAAAAAAATTAACAAATATAAGCGAATGAAAAGTGGGTATTTTTTGTTTCGAATATTTGACGCCATTGATGTCATTTTGAATGTTGTTACTGGGCTTAGTATTCATTCTTTTTTTTTTTTTTTTTTTTTTATTCTTGGCGTCAAAATGTATAGACCATAAAGCTTACGCAAATATTTTTGTTGCTTAAATAATTCAATTCATTGACCATATGGCGCATAGTGATGAATGCAGAATCTGTCATCTCATATAAATATTTTATTGGCAAAAAAGAAAAAGTTGCCTTATAAAATGCAAACATTCAGTTTTTGTTTTTCGAATTGAAATATTTTGCCATTTTTTCCATTTTTGTTGAATGAATTCATAAATTTGAAAGGCAAACATTTTTTTTATTGCCACAATGAATCGGTCGAGTCAATAACCTAAAACATGCTTTGAAATTATTTGTTTTGTTTTGGTTTTTTTTTTTTTCTCTTTTTTTGTTTCATTTATTCCTCACTTATTCCTCATTAGTACAAAATTTTTGCAAATATGCGTTTATTCAAATCAGTCAAAACATCAAAGTCAATTCATAAAGTGTCTTGTAAACATCTGGATAAGACTCAGACAAAAACAGACGAACAAATTTATTTGAATTCAATAAAGATCCTCAAAACGATTTCACGTGAATACAGAGCAAAAACTCTGTTACAGAGCAAAAACCAAATTCAGTCATACTTACAAGCAAAGATGAAAGGGAACGGTGAAAAAAAAAAATAACGCGAAAGATTACAAGCGACCTGTAATCGAGGGACCACTTTCCGATTAACGTGGAAAAAAAGAACCGTACGTATATGAATATTTCAGTGAGTGCACGTATGTAATGGTCCATTTTGCAAAACATTCAGATGGATTATTGGCTGATCAACTAGCTTTTGAAAATGTCGATATACGTTTCCATGTGGTATTACTGCATATTGGAGATATAAAATGTACACCAAAAGAGAGTGAATAAAGAAAAAAAAAACGAAAATGGATCCGTTGCTATCACTATTGAATTCGCATTCATATTTTAGATCGCTATCTCTCTCCGGTGTATCTTTAGATACTTTTATCGCTATTTATAAATGTTGCGAATCGTCTGTAAAGGAGCTAACAAAAGATTGAAATGTGTACTTTTTTTTAACATATATATCTCTTCTAGTTGGTTGAAATGAAAATGAAGCAAACTACCCTGAATTTAATATATATGTATCGAAAATCCTATCTCACTTAATCGGTAATCTCACTATTTCATCTCTTTCACACAAACCCAAAACAACCACACAAAAAAAAAAAACAAATAACATGAATAACTTGGCCATTTTTCATATTATTTTTTTTTTCTTTTTTTTCTTTTTGCCAAACTCATGTCCTATTTCGCATGCTTTCGCTTTTTCTCAGTATCTATCTCATTCACTCGTTCACTTGCTCACTCAATTACTCACTTCACATAGAAAATTCGCAACCGAAATTTGGATTGTATAAGTTCAGTTTGGTTCATGCATACATATTTACAATAAAATAGTACAAATGGCAAACAAAACGCCAAACGAGGCATTTCAGAAAAACGAAATCCATGTAAAATTTGCACCCCACACTGAATTTTGTTCAACCAACACAATCGCAAAATATTCAATGGAATAGAATAGACTCATACGTCGATAACGATTTGGCATATACATTATTGCTTGTGATAGCCGCATGTACGCGTTGAGAGAATGCTAGGAATAAATGTATCGTTTATGAGCACCACAAAATTGTATATCCATCCATATACGATTCAAATTCATGATCTTCACTCCATTTGGACGGAAATTTATGAAAAAAAAAAAGATGTGAAAGAGAGAGAGAGAGAGAGAGAGAGAGAGAGAGAGAGAGAGAGAGAGAGAGAGAGAGAGAGAGAGAGAGAGGGAGAGAGACAGAGAGAGAGTGAGAAATAGAGAGTGAGAGTGAGAGTGAGAGTGAGAGTGAGAGTGAGAGTGAGAGTGAGAGAGAGAGAGAGAGAGAGAGAGAGAGTGAGAGAGAGGGAGAGAGAGAGAGTGAGAGAGAGAGAGAGAGAGAGAGAGAGAGAGTGAGAGAGAGTGAGAGAGAGAGAGAGAGTGAGTGTGAGACCAAGAGGAAGAGAGACAGAGATTGAAAGGAAAATAGATGAAAAGCAAAAACAAGAGATGATTCTGCGTTGAATTGTGCTGGTAAACAAAGTCAGAGAATAAATAAGTATTCGTTTACAAGGTTTGTTGGTTGATATGTATTGTTTGTTGAACTCCTCTTTGTTTCATCTTACTTTTGGTATGTTTTCTGTTTTTCCATTTTTGTTTCTCTCATCGCCATTTTGCAAGGATAATACATGCGTTTTAAGATATGAGTATCGCGTATGCATAATTTAATAATAAAGTGAACGAGTGTGCAAGTGTATGTTTGTAGCGTGAAATGAAACATGCCCATGAGCCTGCTAAATCAAACCAAAACCATTGATGCCGCATTTGCTAGTAACACAACAATGTGAAACAGAGAAAACAAAAATGGCACAGAAGAAAAAAGAAAAAAAATATTTCGTTCTGCACACATCTTTTGCAATTTGAGAATTTTTGCACGTTTCGCTCTTTCTTCGGTTTACGCATAACTTCGCACGAATAACGTATCATTCATTTGGTAACTGCGTGAGGTATAACATTTCGCATGACATCGACCGATATCATTCTCACAAAACTCCAACCAAATGCCATTCATAAAATGCACACACTGACTATGTTGGGGCTATGATAATTGTGAAGTGACGATGATAAAGTTTGTTCGGTTTCTTTTTCATTCTTTTTTGTTCATCCATAATTTTTTTTTTTTTCTCTTTTTTTTCCGTTTTTATTCTGTTTGCCATCTGCATAAGGGATCAATTCGAGAATTTGAGCTCGTCACATCTACATATATATAACCAAATATGTACGTACGTACGTACATATGTATACGTACGTATGCACTTTATTATACGAAGCGAATTAGTAAATGCGAAAAACGACAAGTATTAGATTACAAGTAAGCTGACAACCAGTCTTTATGCACGACAAAAGCGGAGATTTTATTCATATTTTACCGTAAAATGATGTCATTTTTTATAAATTTCTATTCTTTAGTGTGATGATACATTGAACGATGCTTTTGCCCTCATACGTTTGTACACAAGGTTGATGAGACGAAAGCGAAGAAAGCAAAAAAAAAAAAAAAAAAAAAAAAATGCGACGAAACGATAATGACGCAGAGCATCGAGATAAAGCAATCAAAATGGGATTGTGTTCACCGCACTGACCATAAATAATCATTTGTTCAGAAGTGCGTTATTTTCTCATTTTTCGTCAATATATATACATATAAATTCTTGATTTTTTTTGTCTTCTTTTTCATATTTTGAATGATTCTGATTCGGTCGGTGATTGCTAGCGGTGGTCGGCAACATAAGCATAACTTTATTGAATTTTTCTGAAGTTAATAGGTTCTTCATGGTTTTTTTTTTTATATGCGATGCATGCGATACATCGTTTGACAATGGATTTCATGGAAAATAACTGGCTTAACCAAGAAGTTTTCCTTCAATCATTTTTTTTTTCTCTTCTTATGACTATCTTCTGCGTACTTTTTTTTCATTGGTCGTCTTTAGACGACTCATCTTTGCCCGTGTGTTTTCATTCACCATTCAAAATGACTGAAAATCCAATGACCAATGGTTGTGCAAAATATTAAGTATAGATCTCTCTGCATATAAAATACAGAGTTTCTTTGCTCTACCATTAGTCAACTTTCACTTAAATCCTTTTTGCCCGTGCTCACAACTTTGTTTGGCTTCCAATGCACACTATATATGTATACAGCATCGTGCTTGGTAAATTAAAATCGAGTGAACCATTACATGGAGTTGGTCTTTCAATCGCTCTTGAGCTCTTCTTTTCATGCTGGCATTATAATTTATTTCAGGATCCTCACTCATCTCTCGTGCCATCGTCCATTCAATCAAGCGAACAAAAAAAGAAAGAAAGAAAAAAAAAAGAAAAATAAAAAAAAAAAAAAAAAGAAAAAAGATGGAGAAGAAAAACTTGACATGTGAATTTGCTTGCATAAAAAAGTACGTGCGAGCCACAGACATCAAATAACATGTATTCAATGTGTGCAAGGTTACAGTAAATACTGAATGTATATTGAAGTAGCCACATTTTGAATGGATGAAAACTTATTTTCTATTTGGGAAAGACACGTGTTCAATACAAAATTACTGGTTGAAATGTCGGTATAGCAACGCAATTGTCGATGGTGTGATGCTTTCTTTTTACTCAACTTTGTTATTCTGTTAAATCGTCGCAATGAATTTTACGATGTGAAATACTTCATTTCAATGGATAACGACTATACTTGAGAATTGCATCCAGTATCGAACAAGTGTCGAAAACCAGCACTCAAAACATGAATTCAACTGTTTTTTTTTTTTTTTAAAAAGTTTTTTAAGAAAAAAAAAAAACATACGATTCTATACTTTCTGATGGTGTCGAAATCAGATAACATCAGAACAACGAATTTTTGAATGTTAATAGCCTAGTGTTGTTAGCGGCACTGACAGAGTCATTCAAGCATGGTTCAAAACGAAAAGAACGAATTCGCTGTGAAACGTTCAGTTCAATCGGTACACACACACACACACACACACAAAAAAAAAAAAGTTTTTTCAGTAACTCAATTGCCGCAAGCAACAACATGTACAAATTTCGATGGTTTTTCTTTTGCTGGAAATTCAAAAAAATACTTCAATTTTGAAAAATTAGTGTCATCAAGGCTTAAAGCAAACAACTCTATAAAAATGAGAGAAAATAAGTGTACATCAACAAGCAAATCGAATTCAAACGACAACTTTGCTTCTATTTGGCGCACATTTGCCAAGTTTCGCAATCTGTGAGATTTGCATTAGAATGTCTGTGAGTGGTTTTAGCCATTTTAAATCGTCTTTTATATTTTGCTTAGAAATGTTTTTTTTTCTCCCTTTTTTCCTGCTCAAATTTTTCTATCGTTTCTTTTTCTTTTGTCGCTGTCGTTATGCTTACAGATTTTTTCAGTTTACAACTTTTCTCTAGTTTGTGATATTCGACGGATTTTGTATATTGTGCAAATGTGTGTGAGCAGAAAAAAAAAAGTTTCACTCGAAAAAAAAAAGTACTAGAAAAACCAAAAACAAATAGAAGACGCTTTATTTGATGACGTGGTGTATTTCGTGGAAGTAAGCACTCGGTCGGATAACAATAGGGGAAATCGTGTAACAATAAAGAAGTGCATTAATTCTAATGGATCTTTTTTTCCTCTCTCTCTCACTCTCTATTTCTCTATGTGTGTTTCTTGTTTGCGTAAACTTTTTTTTTTTTTTGCGAACGACGCGAGTAAATGATAGATATCATTTCAAATTTCGCCAACTTTCTCGACTATCATCATTTGTTTGGCATTCTTCGTTCTTTAGATAGGCTGCTATTGATTTGAAATAAAATGAAAATAGAAACATTAGCGAATTTCTTCGTTTGAAATCTAAAATGGGCTCTCTTTTTTCTCGCGATTAATGGCTTTGTCAGCGTCCTCTATTATCGGCAGTTCGTTGATTATTTTCGTAAATTTTTCTTTTCTTTTTTTCTTGTTTTTTGTTTTCAATGAGTTCATATTAAAATTTACCATTTCTCTTAATTCTGTATCCCCCTTTCTCTTAATTTGACAGCGGTTGTGATTCATGTTGTGTATTTGTTTCGCTGTGTGTTAGAAAATAAATTGCCTTAAAAATTCTTTGCACGTTTTGCTTAGGTGTTTTCTATTGTATGCTTTATGTGGGAGCGTTGAAGTGTGTGTACAATTTACTAGACGAAAGAATGAGAGAGATAGACAGAGAGAAAGGGAGAGCATTGAGAATTGTTTGCCGGGGCCAAACGTAAGATCGTTGTGCCAGACTGTACAACCATTGACAAGATGAAATCGCTAAAAATTATATTATTCCACGTCGAAGGTAGCGGAAAACTCTGTAGTACTACTGCTAATACAGACTGTAGATAATGAAAGCTCACGTTTTGTGAATTCCGAATTCACATGTTCGGCGACGCAACTATTGCTTTCCCTTGATGTACGACGTCCATTGTGTACGGCACAATATTCAGTATTTACTGTAACCTTTTTTTTTTCCTTCTTTCTTCTCGTTCTTTCTCTTTTTCATTCAACTTAACTTTACCATAAAAAAGTACCAAATAACAACAAAAAAATGTTTCCTAGATTTTTACACTTTTTTCGTGATATACATATTTTATGTTTTATTTTGCGCCAAGAACAACAGCAAATGCTACGAAACGAATGAAAAGGCGCGTACAACAATTGAATGGTGTATATATGTCTAGAGAGCTCTTTCTCTCTCTCTCTCTCTCTCTCTCTCTCTCTCTCTCTCTCTTTCTCGCTCTCTATGCATATTGGTCTCGAGAAGAGTATCCTAAATGACAGGCTGGCATTGTGTGCATGTGTTTGTGTTGTAGATTGTTCAGTAAGTTGTCGAGAAGCATGAGTGCAAATGTGGAAAATTTGTCTTCATTAGGATGCAGTTCATGGCAGCCAGAGTGCTATGGTTTTTTTTATTCATTGTGCCAAATAATGGAGTTAAAACGATATCGCCAGCACAAAATGCTAGATCAAAATGTGGCTTTTGCACACAAACATACTTCAAGTACTCAAATGTATTTTCTATTTTAAATTTTCAAAATTTAACGTAACATTTCGCATACATTTACTAACACACACATATACACACACACACACTAGCATACAAAAAACAACAATAAACCAAAGCCAAATTGAGATTGGACGAAAAAAGAATATAAATAAAAATGATTACAACTGTATATTTTACCCCCATTTGCCACTCTTTTTTTTTTCATTAAATTGTTCGGCATTACAGTTTGACAGAAATCTTTTCGGTATTATGCTCGATCATTCATTGGATACGTTTCCGTAATTCTAAATGAGTTGAAATGCAATTGAGAAATTCAATATCGATTTAAATCTAAAAATACGAAAAAAAAGTCATTCTATTTCATCCAAATATAAATCGTAAAATCCAAAGTATACTAAATCGAAGTTTTTTAGTGCCAAAAATCAAACATGAAGTTGGTGAAAAGGTTTTCCGAACAAGTAATTAATTTCCTCGTTGAAATTGCGATTCTACTGTACCATAAATAGATAAAGTCGTTGAAATTTGCAGTTCATTCAGTCCAAAGCAATAACTTTTAATGGTTTGAGCATTTTTCATTGATGAGAATAGAAATCAATCATTCAATTCATAATTTTTCACCAGATTCAGTGCTAAGTACGGCCAGACAATTTATTTAAGCATTGAAAAAAGTTTGCGTTTTTTATTCCTTGTTGCAAAACCATTATTCTTGATTACAATTCAAATCAATAAACCAATATCTGATAGAATCTATTATTCACAAAGTTTTATTATAAGAAACAGCGACATCGATGTCTGAGCAACGAGAAAAAAAAAAACACATTTTAATCACATGCTTATAAGTTGCCGAAGAGCTCATCAGAAGAATGCTTGAGAACTGGGTCAAAACGATGTAAGCCAAAACAAAGAGAGAGAGAGAGAGAGAGAGAGAGAGAGAGAGAAGAGAGAGAGAGAGAGAGAGAGAGAGAGAGAGAGAGAGAAAGAGAGAGAGAGAGAGAGAGAGAGAGAGAGAAAGAGAGAGAGAGAAAGTAAGAGAGAGAGAAAGAAATGAGCAACTATTCGAGCACTTTGTTTTGGATTTTATGACACAATTCGACTTTTCCTTACATCGTTCGCCTTCGCATCGGAAAATTATTATCAAAAATTATTCATCCCATGACATGTGCTCTGATTTCTGCTTCTCTGCTACTGCTGTTACTATTACTACCTAGGGGAATTTATCAAATCAGATGTGTTGCAGATATTGCAGATAGTTTGGATTTGCAGCAGATATTCTTCGTGATCATAGAGTGAATATCTGCTACAAATCCGCAAATATTCGTAGGCAACACTCAATATTTGTTGTTTTAGTGCTAGAAAATTTGAGCAGATTTTTTGCAGATTTCTACGGATATTTATTCGATAAATTCCCCTAGATTACTACTCGACTTTGTTATTTTTTTTTTACTTCTTTTTCTTTTACACGCATTTTATTTCAGCCAAATTCGCAGCAGTTGACTTGCTTTGGATTGTTTTTTTTTTTCTTTTCTCAGAATGAATTTCAGTAGAATGGTTGTGGTTGTGGCAGCAGTCGAAGTATGCTTGAGCCCGTGTGAGTGGTCGTAAAAATCGATAAATCTGCCATAAAATTTGTGTGCTGCATTTTAGTTTCTCGCTTTTTTTTTTTATTACAACGAACTGCTGAACGATTTTTTTTCACTTGTGTTATATGTGTGCTCGAACAACTTATTTTATTTTTCGCATGCTTTGTTTACATTCGGGGCGAAAATGAACGGTTTATCTTTCTCTTTCTCTCTTTTTTCACACTCTTTGTCACTCGTTTGCTTTCACGATCTCCTTTTCACCCATTCTCTCTCTATCACTTCTTCTCACTCTTCCCCACTTGCTCGTTTGCTTTCTATTTTATTTTGGCTCCTATTTTGTTTTTTATGTGTGAGAGAACATTTGTAGCCGAGCCTCGTGATGAAGTCATAAAGACTCAATTTTGTAATTTGGCATGTGTAACAATATTTTAACAGCCGAACAAAAATAAAGAGTCCACAGCAATTTATATCTATTTGGTAAAATTGTATAAAACTCTTTAAACATCATAAAAAAAAAAAATTAACAAAAAATGAATTCGATTCAAAAGCAAAAGAGGAAAAGAGCGCGAAAGAAGAAAAAGAGAAAAAAAAACCATGATAGTTTTGTTCGTTGCTCTACCACAAAATCCAAATAAATAAACATTTTTGATATAGCCTGATGTAGCTGTGGAATCCGGTGGGAGAAATGAAGAAAAAACATGAAATAAAACATTTTTAAATGTGAGCTAATGAAAGATCGTTACATTTGGCCATTCGCCAACCAAAAACCAGTTGAGAGATGTGCCATTTTTTTTTTTTTTTTTGCTATCTTCTCGTTTTTGGAATTTCAAAATCATTGCCAACAAATATATTTTCACAATTATTGAATGAACATATATAGCAAATGAATGGAATAAAAATGGCTTTGGTTGAGATGAAAACAGCATCGTAGCATAGCATTGAACAAATCCAAACCAATTTCATTCATTGATTTTCAATTGAATTTATAGCATTTTGTTGAGCAAACATTTGCTTTTGCCTGTCTCGTACCGCATCGATTTGAAATTCGGTGGGCGATAATCGAAATGCATAATTCGCAAATTAGATACATTGTCATTTGCACACAAACCATTCACATATGAAACATGAATTGAATAAGTAGCCAAATTGAACATTTTGACACCACACCAAGGAGTATGTGAATGCAATAGATGGAAGCAAAAAAAAAAAAAAAAAAAAAAAACACAAATAATTCCCACATTCAATTTCAACAATGCATAAATAAATGTATAACTTTTGTTGGATTTTTGTTTTGCAAAGTAATGGGCGGGAATCTATCGAATATCGCAGACATACAGAGATATAATTGGCCTCATATGTAATATTAGCTCATTGTTTGCATTGAGTTTTCATGTTGGTCCGCTTTATCGGAGATTTTCGAAAAATGGGAAATTGAATTGAATCCAAACAGTAGATAAATGTCAATAGGAAATGAGTATAAGCCATTCTCAAAGGACAGAGGAAGAGACAGACAGAGGAAGAGACAGAGAGAGAGAGAGAGAGAGAGAGAGAGAGAGAGAGAGAGAGAAAAGACATGACTTGTGCTATATCGATTCAATAGCAACAAATATTATGCAATCGCAGAGGCAAATGGACAAATGAAATGAAATGAAACAATTTCTCTTTGTAAATATTAATAAAATGTAAATTTACAAAATGGATTTTATTTAATAACAGCAACAGCAACAGAAACACCATCAACAGCACACAGCACATAGAACAAACCAAAATGGAACATTTTCTATAGCATAGAAAATACGGTAGAGCAATGACATTGTATGCAAAGGCTAATGGAATTCATTCGCATAACAATAGACGATAGAATGTGACTCGTCGATTTCAAATTAAATTGCTCACACTCTTTCTTCTCTCTCTCTCTCTCTCTCTCTCTCTCTCTCTCTCTCTCTCTCTCTCTCTCTCTCTCTCTCTCTCTCTCTATCTGTGTATATGTGTACGACGTCGCAATGCAGTGTATACACAATCGATTTAATGCAAGAAATGAAGTCTATTCAAAATCCAATGGAATTTATTACAATAAAATTGGTTTGTTTCACGTCCATTACCTTTTCCGGTCGATCCTTTTTAAGCATGTTGATTTCCTGCGTTATTTCAAAATTTTTGAATGGACATTTCAGTTACTTCTAATTAAACAAGAGATCGAGCGAGCAAGCGAGAGAGAGAGAGAGAGAGAGAGAGAAAGTGATTAAAATAAATTACATTCGCACAACCGGAAAATGTGAAAATGTCTTGCATTGGTCGAATCAAGTGGCACAAACAGAAGATCGGGTTGAATAAAAGTGAAAGTGCTATCTCAATGGCTCAAGCGTAACACTTGATGAATTATTTTCTTTCAAATGAAACGCATTGCTTTTATTCCTTAATAATCTATGCGGGCAACATTTGCTTTGAATGAAAATTATGTTTTAGATTATTGTCGTCAAATGGGGGATATTTTCAAGTCCATTGAATAAGAAACCAAATAAAAAAAAAAAAAAAAACAGAAGCAATTTCAAGAAAATATTTTCGACTTGAAATGACCACATGTATTTGGCTTTGAAATTCGTTCACTGTGAAATTGAAAACGATTCAAATTGTAATTGAGCATATTCATCAATTTCATCGTCATCATCGTCGCTATCGTCATCATCTTCGTTGTCGTCGTCGTTGTCGTCGTCATCGTCGCTATAAACATCGTTTTGCCTGGTTACAGAAATTGCGTGTTTGGCATGATTTTGTAAAATTTGAAATTCTCATGTTTTTCGGGCTTTTCAATAACCTAGATAGTGTTAGTGTTTTTGATACATTCTGGTAGTTCTGTTTTGTGGTTAAAATGTTTTGCATGCGGTGTTTATCTGAAAACGCAACGGAAAACGTTAATAATGATCGAAAACATTTACAATGTTTGGTGATATTTAAACAATAATCCTTTGCATTTTCCACTTCGAATGGCAAAAGCACATTCGCAACTAAATGGCAATAGCAGCAAAAGCAGCGATGTTCGTTGTTCTAAATAGCCAATAACATTTTTGTTTGAAATATTCACAGCGGAAAATGGTTTCAAATCAAATTTATGTAGCAAACCGAGTTGAGTTTATGTAGTCAATTTGAAAACGAAGAGAACGTATATTAAAACAGCAATTCGCATATTTCCCGTTCTCTGTCATTCGCCAATCATTTTTGAGTGGGGCATATTCTGTGTAAAGTATTAACACAAATTGACTGAGCTCGTGCTTGTTTTCGATGATGATTTCTCGTTTGAAAAACATTTTTGTGAAATAGCTTCATTAGATTTGTCATTGTGGTCGTTGGTCAATGGTGTGAGTTGATGGTTTACGTCAATGCTGGGCTGTGCCATTGCCATGATTCGATCATTTGCCGATTTTTGCGGGCAATACGAGTAAAACTTTATCATTAAAATATCAACAAATTATATTGGCATTAAATGTGTTCGTATTATTATTATTATTGCTTGGAAATGAATGAGCATTTTGAGAATGTTAAACAATTTAATTTGATTTTGAACAACCAAAAAGAAATGCGATGAGAAAAAGTAAGCGTTTAAGGTTTGTCTTGTAGAAAATTGCCAAAATTTTACGATTATTATTAAAAAGTTGAAAATGAAATGGATGTTTTTTGGTGGTAAATTAGAATGTGAATGACGGAGTATGAGTGGAGGAAAAAAAAAAAAAAACTTCAAATACAAAACTTAGTCCATTTTGCGAACACATTTACGGCAACACAAAAACTCAAACACAAAAAAAAAACGAGACAGACGCATAGAAGGACAGACACAGAAAGACAAAGGCAGATAGGGTGAAATTTGAATAAGGAATGCAGAGAATGAAAGAAACTTCGAGGGGATAAGAAAACGAAAAGAAAATAAAACTTATTGACTACAAATATTATTGTAAGCGCAAATGAAACGCAAAACTTTACGAGCATTCGAGTGAAATTCAGACTATTATGCTTTATTAAATTGTTGCCGGTTCTCGCATAACGTCACTTTTTGTTCGCGATATTTAAACAATTCGCATGGTGGTTTTTTGTTTTTGTTGTTGTTGTTGGTTGACTTAAGTGTACGTTTGTTGTATGCATTCCCATTCATATTCGCGCAAGTATGCTTTATATTGGTGCAGTGCCATTGCTTCGTTTCGTTTCGTCTCTTTTGGCTTTTTCTTTTCTTTCATTATCATCATGCTAGCGAATACAGACTACTTGTGCAAGCTTATTTACATATTATTCTGTAGCCGCATTCAATGTCTGAGAAATAAACCGTTTCGATTTGTAGTTTGTTGTTTTGTAGTTTGCTGTTTAACAGAATAGTAATGGACACAACTTCAAATAATACGCAACGAATAATAAAATGCTCTGGAAACACAATAATAAATTCATCACAATAGAAACAATCGCACTCAATGCATGCACAAGTAATTTTTTTTTTTTCTATTTTTTTTTTTTTTTTTTTTGTAAAAGTAAACAACGGCGTCGACATCGTTTCTGTTTTATTGGTTCGAATAGAGCAAAAAATATGCGTCGATTTTCTCACAAACCAATTCAACTAAAGGCACTTTTTCGTCTCGGGATGTTTAACATTTATGAAATGCTTACTACAAAATCGTGAAATTCTTTTCGATTTTCCATGCACATATTCATTCCATTTCGTTTCCTTTTTCATTCATCTCTAATACGAAATGACTCACACAATTCTTGGTTTATGGAAATATTTCACATATTATTCAATGTGCAAGCATTGCAGAAATGTGCATACTGAACATTTCTGTATAAACGAGCATTTTTTCTTCTTTTTTTTTCTTTTCATTCCTCTCTTTCGTTTTTGTTTTTCCCACTTTTCCTCTATACAAAACTTTTAGCAAAATTCAATTATTTTGAATGAAGAGAAATGAAATTTTATAGCATTAAATATGAAAATACAATCAGAATAAAATTGCACCCACCATATTCCATTGAGATGCATTGGCCATACACAAACATTTGCACATTGTGTTTGGCAAACACAAATCGCAATGCGCTCCTTTATTCTTTATCTCGTTATGTCTGTCCATCTCCCTTTTTCCATATCGTATTGCTATTGGTTACTTTTTGCATTTAATGTTCGCAAAATTTTATGGAAAATTCAATTAATACAAGCAGCAAGTGGTACAAAACGGACGATTCAATTGCACACAATTCACATTGGGATTTTTGAAAGCATCGTAGTTATCATCATGGAAGTTTTATCGCATATTTTATAGCCGAACAAAATTCGGTTGTCTAATAAAAACATTGAATTCAATGCATACTTAGTTTGTGTCCGACAATGAAGAAAACACTCATTCTATTCCTATCTTGGTGGTTTTTCCACTTTATATTTGTCTTTAACGAGCCACTTTCCATCTTAAATACTGTAACCATTTATATAATTTATTGTTAAAACTCAAACAAAATGTATGTATGTGTGTGTATGCTTCATTTGCTATTATTTATATTGCAAACGTGCTGATCTGACGATGCAAAATGTTATTTGTAGAAATATTTTCTATTCACATCATAATCACCAAAGTAAATCAAACGTATTTCAAGCAATGTATGAATTGAGTAATTATATCCAATTACAATGGAAGTGGTTAAAAGTGCACATAAAATTGTCAGACCATTTGGCGGATACAAATTCATTTAGATTTAGATTTAGACGCGCCAAAGCGTTAAAATGTCATCAGCAAATCACATTGTTGTTCTCATTTCCATTTCCATTGGTATTGATGTGCAAAATAAAAAAAAAAAAAAACACAAAATTCGCGGAAAAATAAAATTCACAATTCTGAAGCGTTTAATCATAAAACTGATTACTTGAAGCTAGTAAATCGTATTTTAATTCCAACTGAATGGTCTGAACTATGCACACTATCGTCATTTCCATTTCAAATTTTCCATTCCTATAAACAGTATTCCATCAAGTACCAATGCTTCTCTCTCTCTCTCTCTCTCTCTCTCTCTCTCTCTCTCTCTCTCTCTCTCTCCTTTTCACTTAAAATCTGGCGTAATGTGTCGGTGTATTAGTGTTTTGGAAACTGTTGCAAAAGTGGTGAATCATAAAATCCTGTCACGACCGCGAACTAGTTACTGAATTTTATGGCTGAGTGCATAAGATAACACGTTAAAATTGCATGTGATTTTGCCTTAAATTCTCATTAAAAATTTGTATTTACTCAAACTATTAAAATGTTATGACAATCGCACAAACTATTCAACGGGATTGTGGTAATCTTGAACGTGCCCCCCCCCCTCTCTCTCTCTGTATCTTTCTCTCTCTCTCTCCCTCTGTATCTCTCTCTCTCTCTCTCTCTCTCTCTCTGTATCTCTCTCTCTGTATCTCTCTTTCTTTCGCTCTGCATCTCACTTTCTCTCTCCTTTTCGAATTATCTCTCTCTTTCTCTCTCTATCTCTCTCTCTCCCTCTCTCTCCCTCTCTCTCCCTCTCTCTCTCTCTCTCTCTCTCTCTCTCTCTCTCGCTCTCTCTTTCTTTCTTTCTTTCATTGTTTCTTTCTTTCTTTCTTTTTCTCTTTCTCCCACTCTCTTGCTCAATCTCCCCTTCTTATTCAATTTCTTAGTCTTTTTGTATTGACAAAATCACGAGTACGGTGCTTTTATTTCATCATCTCACGGTACTTATAACCGCGAATACCATAAAATATTTTATGTCAAGTGTATCATTTATCCATCTTAAATCATCAACGAAGCAAAGAGTGCAGTGAACGTGCGTATAATCACTGATGCTATACAACGATGAAGAATAACTTATCGTCCATAGAAACTTCCGTGCATGTTGGAAATGTTACTAGTGAAAATACACTTCGAAACTATTTACTAAAAAGAAATTGTCAATTGAAATGTATATATCGTTTGATCCATTCCGATCCATTCATATCAAAATAAGATGATATGGAACAAATGAAATTATTTAAAGCAAAGAAGATAAAAAAAAAATGTGGAAAATTTTCTGCAGAAAATGAGATCAATAATGGAAATAATAACAATAATAATAATAAAGGCGTTTTTTTTTTCTTTTTTAAAGTACCGAGCTCACGTACTGATCGAAAATTCCAATTTCAATTTGAATTGGAAATACCAAATTTCGTTTTTCTTTTACCTTTTTCAATTTCGTCCTCATGAACATGTATATGCAATACTGTAAGCACATTAAATTGAACATGTTGTACAGAATATTTGCTTAAAGTGTGTCTACATATTCACATAAGAGGACAATTTTCCGCGGATTATGCATATACGCCTCGAATTAGTTCCTTCAATCATGAAAATATAATAAGTTATTTATGCAACGTACTGGGGAAAAGCGAGTGCTTTGATGTGAATGAAGAAATGGTGCTTGGAGAGTATTAGCAAATTGAAGTAAATGTGTGTGTGTGTGTGCTGTTTGTGTGTATGTATGCGATAGACTTTGTACTAAAATACCGTCTTTTATATTCCTACTAAGTAAATATTCTCTTTTTTCTTTCTCTTTTCTCTTCTTCATAGGTACGTGTGTATAACATAACTGGTAAATGAAACGGGTATCGATTGCAAAGCCTCATGCATAAATAAATAAAGAATGAAAAGTAAAAGGCAAAAAAAAAAAAAAAAAAACGAGAGAAAAATGCTTAAATTGAAAAGAAAAACATGATTCTGCAAGTGGAATGAAGGTAAAGTGTATAATGAGCTACTTATTATTTTTCGTAGCCTATGAACATAATGCGGTCATATAATTTTAAGAATAAACAAAAGATTCCAAGCTTATCCGATAATTGGATAAATACACAATTAGGCCGCAAACATGATTTCGTTAACACACTCATTAAAGAACGCAAGTGTTCTCTCGTTCTCTTCTCTCTCTCTCTCTCTCACTCGATATTTTTTTCCTTTTGATCCAGGTTAATTTCGGAAAGATAAATTCTTAAGCTGGACAATATTACAAAAATCAGGGCCCTTTTGTGCATTGTATATACTCTTTTTTTTATCTTTATTCGAATACAAAGTGAGCATAAAAGGGAATCTTTGTTTGGTTGACGACTTGAGTTGTGCTATAAAAGACATCTTCAAGAAATGGCTATCGAATGCAGAGATCAAAAATGATTTGCCACAAACTGTACCAACATATTTCAAATCGGTTACTTTGTTTGGCAACTTATCATGTTAAATGT
Source organism: Resseliella maxima (assembly GCA_029041755.1). NCBI lineage: Eukaryota > Metazoa > Arthropoda > Insecta > Diptera > Cecidomyiidae > Resseliella > Resseliella maxima. The sequence goes on from JAQOWM010000125.1 coordinate 707,874, forward strand.
GTGATATCTGGTGCAAGTAAAACATGTTCACGCAACCGAACACACACACATATATATAAACGGACAATCTGTTTCATTGAAATGTTTATTTGATGGTATGAAATCAAATTTTATGATTTCGGTGTGTGTAATGGCAAACGCATAATTCCGTTTTCATAGATCAACATTTGGCCAAATGTTTTGAAGCCACACTCATTCTATCTATCTCTCTCTCTCTCTCTCTCTCTCTCTCTCTCTCTCTCTTTCTCTTTCTCTCTCTTTCTCTCTCTCTCTCTCTCTCTCTCTCTCTCTCTCTCTCTCTCTCTCTCTCTCTCTCTCTCTCTCTCTCTCTCTCTCTCTCTCTCTCTCTCTCTCTCTCTCTGTGTGTGTGTCTCTCTCTCTCACTCTCTCTCTCTCTCTCTCTCTCTCTCTCTCTCTCTCTCTCTCTCTCTCTCTTTGTGCGCGCATATCTGTGTGTCTTTCATTCATTTTGTCTTCGGTCGCAATCATTTTCATATGTATGAAATGGCATAAAAATTCATCCATAAAAATGCGAGAGCGCGCAACATCACTTTGAAAAGCTATTTCGAAATGGAATTGTCATATTTCGATGCGGCAACGATGAAAAGCCCACATTAAATTGTCACACAAATTGTGTATTTGCAGCTGTTTACTGCATACGACACAAATAAATTTTCAAAGCTTGGGATATATTATAACAAGACCAAAAACAAAGCCACCAACCTTATGTTTCGTCATATTCACGAATCAAAATATACAAAAGCACACAATTTGAAAACTTGTTGTAACTTATAACTTGAATTGCACAAAATTGTGTTGATGGCAAAACAGCCAAAATTAACAACCAACAGAGCGTCGACCGCATGATTCCGTTGTCCATCAAATATATCAAACATAATTCATAATTTGGTTTTTATACTAAATGCGTTATTGTCAGTGTTTTCCGTCAACGATATTTTCGTTGTGTTTATGCGTACGTGTTTATGTTTAAGTGCTGTGTGCGTGTGTGTGTGCATGAAGTGTATGTGTTTTGAGCGCATTGTCACTACCATCATGTTTCGTTTCACACTCAAAAAGATGCTTGTCACACGTACGTGCCAATGAAATGTGCCTGCAAATGAAAATGTTGTAATTTGATGTGTCGATTTTGGCAATAATTTTTTTTTTTCCTCTTATTAGTTACAATTTTGAGTTCGATTCCAATGTGCTGTCATGTGTGAACTGAATGCGACAAGCAGCAAAAGGCAACCACATCAAGCATCACACAATGCAACAATAACAACAACAACAACAACAACAACAACAACAACAACAACAACAACAACAACAACAACAACAACAACAACAACAACAACAACAACAACAACAACAACAGCATTTGCTTTGAGATTTTGAATCAAATGTATAAATTACACATTGATGGCTTACGTAAATTATTTCCACGAGATGTTGCAAATGTGATTATAATATGGAACAAAACATCTAGTAAATCGCTTAAATTTTCATGTTGAATAAGTCTAATGAAATTTGAACGCCTTTTGATTGTGACAGCACTAACAGAATTTCGTAGTATGGTTAAGCTTCTGTGGTAATGTCAGGAAAACATTCACAGGATATGAAATTTACAACAAAAAATCGTATGCAGTTGAAACAAACATGTTCACCAATAGCAATGAAGAAGTAATACGTGATACAAACAATATGAACATATGACAAAATGAAAGAACATAAGAGACAAAAAAAAACGAGAAAAAGAGAAGAAAAAAAATGTAATGCAAAACACAGAATACAATTGCTTTTGTGCCTAGCAGCACAGTACGCACAAATGCGACCACTTCCGATGTGAACAATATTTAAATTAAACGAAATGAAAATAAAAAATGTACACATTTTGTTCAATATGAATATTAGCGGTTAATAAAAGTGAATGAGTGCCGTTGGCAATGACAAGAAAATTGGTTGTCATTCCGCATTGCAATGGAAATAAATATCAGCATTCTTTATTTATTTATTTTTTTTTTTTTTCGTTACCGTACGCAGTATGCACACACTCGTTCGTCGGAAAAAACCCACCCATCGACATTGCCTTCTGGGTTAGTAACGAGTCACCGCAAATTATTTCACATACCAAAATAAACAAAAATATCACCAAAAGGGAAAGAAAACGAGAATATTTTTGCTGGTTTTCATTTTTAAGTCAACACCATACACTGACACCAGATTTTACACTCAAAACGTGAGTTACTCAAGTTGGGTTTTTTCTTATGTCAATCTGGAGATTTTTTTTTTTTTTTTTTTTTTTTGTTTATCTCCACAATATGCGTAGGTCGCGGTACATTGACAAACATTCAACCATCTTATTCAGTCTACTCGAAACTTCATTTCATGGAATTTTCTATGGCGTTAGACTTGAGATTTATACAATGATCCCACTGAATTGAGTTACTTTACTGTATCAATATACAAATATACTAGGCACTACCAATTGCCGGTATATTTTTGTTTTGTGCACCGATTATGTCATAGCCACATTTATTCGAATTAAGATAATCTTTGAAATGATTACCATTTTTTTTTCGAGAGTTAAATGGTTGTTTGTCGAAAAGTCCAATGAGCTTCATCACTTGAATAATTTTTTGTTCACCGTTTCAAATGGATTTTGTTTGATTTTTCTTTTTCTTCTTGTGGTTGTACTTTTGAAAAATGTATATTGCTTAATCCAAATGTTATACAAGTTGATTGTGTTTATAGTATGTCCAAAAACTTCCCATTCCTTTCATTTCGTTAAAATAATCATCTTGAGACTATGGTAAGTCGCGTTTGAGTGTTCGGATAATAAACTCACCAAAAACTTTATATTGAGAAATTGAGTCTGAGAAATTTGTACAAAAAAAAAAAAGAAAAAAAGAGCGCACAATACATACAGAACAACATCGAACGGAGCACAAGTGTGATTATTACTTTAGTGGCAAAAAGTTTTTAACATTCTGGCAATAAACCTGGCAACAGCATGCGTTCAGTGGAACTGTTGGCCGCATTGTCGAAACAAAACCACAATTGTCATCGTCATCGAGCTATTGTGACGATGCTGGTGAAATAATTTCCAAACCAATCGGAATTTTCACCATTGCCGAACGTGAATGGAATAAAATGAGATGACAAAAAGGAACTGACAACGAATCTTTAATACACACTACATTTAATAAATATTTTATGTTGCATGTAGTCATTTGTAATCGAAGACGTGCTTACAATAGCCCCATCTCCTTCCTCTCCATTTGTTTTTTTGTCTCATTGTATGCCATCCATTTCATTGTTCCGTCTCTTTGTGTTGCATTTTATCACGGACTCATCGGCGTGGATTTTTCTCATTTTCATCTCACATTCCAAAACATAATATTTTTAGCTCACTCACTCTCTTTCTCTCTATGTCTGTTGTGTCTTGGTCGTAATTTAATGCTTTTGTTTCAGCTTTTTTTCATCGCTTTTTTTCGTTTCGATTCGTCTGTTCGAACAACCACGATTTAGATAATCGCACATTATTTACGATTAATTATTTGATTCAATCCCAAGAGATTTTGAAGATGATTTAAGATGAACAAAGTTCAATCCATTTTAATTGTTATTTGTAATAACTCTAAGCTGAATCAAATGGTTTCTATTAGTTCAACGACGCGATGATTTTCAGGATCAAAACATGAAAGAAAACAAAAAAAAAAAACAAAAAAACAATAAGTTTATTACAAAGAAATCATAAAAGCGTACACATTTCTGATGTGTAAACAGAAGAAAGTTTGTTTTATTTCCCATAATTCTTAATGTCTATACGCTTTCGAAACAAAAAGAAAACTTATTTATTTGATTGAACATATTGATACACTTTCACGATGAGAGAAAGACTGAGAGAGAGAAAGGGGCATGTAAAAGAATTGGCACGCTGGCAAAGATGTCAAACGGAAAAAAAGTTTTTGCTTGAAATTTATTGCTGAACAACATGTATATAAATTTGTCCGTTTCAAAGTCTTTTTTTCATTTCAATTCAAAGTTTTTCCGTTTACTAAAAGAAATGGGGCTGTTCACCATCTCGTCAAATTCGATTTACTATGACTCATGCGGTTTGTTGAATAATTTTCCAAATACAATGGACAATACCGACAGAAAATATAACATTTCCGGCATTGACTTTATATCACATCACGGCTCGACACGACACAACATATTCGTAAAATGATTTCATTTAACAGTCCCAGCATATTATTGTTAGTTGTTCAGAGTTCACACAACAATACAATAAATCCAAAATATATTCACAACGAATGAATGGACTATGAAAAATGGACATGATTTTGTGCTCTGCACATTTCGTAAAATAGTGAGCAAGTGTGTTTGAATGTTTTGCAACACGCCTTCGCATACAATCGTTTTCCTAGAGGAAAACTTCTGATATTTGTATGAAATAGTACAATAAATTGCACAAATCACACATCAAGTGAATGTTTGACTTCGATGCTGGAAATGGGGCCAGTATGTGGGGGAACTGATTTGCCATGACATCTGCCACAAAACCAACAACAACTACATATAACAAGAAGAAGAAGAAGAAGAAGAAGAAGAAGAAGAAAAAAAGACAAACTTCCATCAGACAGACACACCACATCAATAAAATGAATAATGAGAACTGGATGAGATTTAAAAGGGAAGTGGGTGCCAATACACTAGTTGTTGGTTCACTTGAATAGCAATAGTATCTTTCGTCGGTTGATACACATCAAAAGCATACACATAAAATTAGCTCAAGTCATATGCTGCTTCAAGTGCGTTCTGATTGCATTTATTTTTGTTTGAGTTTTGCAATGAACGAATCAAACTTTCGTTTGAACTCATTTACACTGACATTTATATTTGCTCTTTCCTCATCTTCCACATTGCACATAAAAAATGCTTTTTTTTTTTTTGTTTTTGTTTTATTGCTGCAATAAAAACAAAAAAGTTTCCGTTTTTGCTTTTTACTTTGATTGAACGAAAATGGATTGTAATTTCAAATGAATATACAATTTCAAGCATTTTAATGATGAATTGCGAGTACTAAAAATAAAAATTAAATCAACTTGAAAATCGTGCTCACAGTAAAGAAATTCCATTTTCCATTTCCCTTCAAGCGGAATTCATCATTCATTTTACATTGTAATTTGTAATTAAAATTCCTAGTTGAATTGCAATTAAATTGTTGGATGTCAAATACACAATTGCACAAATTAAAGTGGCATTTTAATTTAAATCGTTTCTCAGAATTTTCACTAGATATTTATACATGATTATTCCTTAAGATGAATAAATCGCATTCATAAATTGAGATGAACAGTCGGAAAAAGTTGGTATGAGAAATGGTAATAAAAACGATTATAATATTGTTAAATTAAAGCACGTGTTAACTAAATTAACTATTCTAATTGTATTCAAAAGCGATAACAACCAGATATAATAACCGGATTCCCTTTAGTTTACAGTAACTGATTGAAAATATCTATTTTTGACACGCTAATTAATGATTCACTTGAAAATACTTGACATCCGAAACGGGCAAACATTGTAATATCCTTGTGTACGAATGCAACAAATTTAATGAATTACTTCCTTAGCTGATGGTTATGCCTTTAAGGCGGCAAAATCAGGCCGGTATACAGTATACTTTTTGTAATTTGACTGAAAGCACTTTGTAATACGGATATATAGAGAATGTTAAATCAAGTTATGATCTCATCAAATTTTGGACGAAAATAATCCTTTGAAATTGTTTGAATAAGTTATACTAATAAACTCATTCTAAAATGAAATGAATTTGGTTGATTATGACTAGCGGGTTGATTCTGATTGGCAAACAACAGATTCATTTCTAAACGAATTGAGTAGTGAACGGAATAGTAGAACAATTGTCTGTTGCAAATCTCATTTGCCAAAGGGATTCTAAAAACATTAGAGAGTTTGGCATTAAATTAATACACCATGAGCATGCAAAAGAGTGGGCAGAGGGGGAGAAGCAGATAGAGAGAGAGATAAGAGAGAGAGAGAGATAGAGAGAAAGCGAGTGTGTGAAACGAGAGTATCTGACGAATGAGCACCGCATAACTTTTATGACTTGGTCGAAATTCATGTCTTGATTTAATACATTACAAATGACGAAATTGGACGTTGTTTATCAACCGCAAAACAAACATTCATATTTCAAACTTTATTTTCACATCTTCCGCATATGTCGACTGTGGCCAACATATTATCAAGCATCCTGCATAGTTTATTCGTCCATAAAATAGTTTATGTGCTCAAATAAACACACAATTTCAAGAATGTGTGTATAAACGAGAGAAATCAGAACCGTTTTCATTGGTCCATATCAAGCAGATCCGGAAACCGAAACTTTTACTAAAATTGCGGGAAATTCAAGTGTATATATATATATATAAATAGGAAATACGAAATACGGATGAATTGAAAAATGTGCATACTCATTGCTTATCCATAAGAGACATACAGACAATGAGCATATCCATCATTTATATATGGCTACATACAGACGCAATACTTATTATGTTATCATCCAAAAATCTATGATCCCAGTCGATATATTTTTCACAATACAGTATTAAATAAAGTTTTCATGCACAAAAGTCAATAGAATGAGCGAAAATGTTGATGTTTTCACATGCAAATAATTTCCAATTGGGTAAGAATGGGCTGGTGTGAAAGTATAAAGCAATTTATTGGATTCATTAGGGGGAAGCATCTGCAAGCGTTGAATGAACTGAATTATTTATGTTATTTCGCTTTAACTGATATATCCACACGCATTTGCTACTTATTTAAATTCTATCCATTGCTGGGAATATCCTCTGTCAGCAACATTAGAGAGCAAAGTTCATACGAACCAAGTGTATTCTTCTTCTTCTTTTTTTTTTTTTTTTTTTTTTTTGTTTTGCATTTAACACAATCGAAATAATCTTTGATAAACACACATCAAGCCAAGCGAAATGAGAATAAGATGTTGATAAAGTTCTGCGGGTTTCGTAGTACAGTACGTTTGTTGCAGTGGTCTTTTAAGTAAATTTCCATTGTGTTTAATTGTGAGAAATTAAAGGAAATTTATCTTTTGGCTAATGGAAAGAATCTTTATTCGTAAAGACCGATGATAATGATGATCATCAGAAGCTATTAACACTAATTGAAAATCGCATAATCATGTCGCATACAACATATAGCACAGACAACAAACCACTTTTCACAGTCAATCGAATCAAACCGCCTTTGAATAGATCGAAAGCAATGATTACAAAAATACCACTTATCGTAACTGTCACATTCAGAATTTGTCGAAATGAAGATATGAATTTTGTCTAATTTACTCCTAAAATCCAAGTTGAATATCATCGTCATGGATTTCATGCGACAACAATATTTATGGATTTGACCAAAAACCGAATCGAATCAGAATGAACGGGCATAATGGCAAATAATCGAATTGGGTAATTTGTATTCTTCAACATTTCTGGCAATTTCCCCTAACATGGTTCGGTTCGATTCAATTCGGTATGAATACATTTTATTTGGATTCAGTTTTTGTTCAATTCAAATGCGTCAGCAGAAATGATAATAATTCAGCTCATTGGAATATTCATCACTGTGTAAACATATAAAATGGTCGAGTCGAACTTTGGAAAATGCTTTTGGCGATTTCGAGCAAATCGCTTTTCATCCAATCAGGAGTCAGGAAAGCTACAAATTACACGAATGACTTTTGTCAAGGAAGAAATACTGAGAAACAGAGAAACGGGAGAGAGAGAGAGAGAGAGAGAGAGAGAGAGAGAGAGAGAGAGAGAGAGAGAGAGAAGGAGAAACTCTTCTCTTTGAAAGAAAAAAACAGACCGAAAGTTGTTCGTTTCCTTTTCGACCCACACACACACACACACCCTAAGAGAACCAATAAACTGTATGCTTTTTGCTTCAGCATATTTATGATCAGTAATAATAAAAATTGATAAAATGAGCGGCGTCGCTTGATATCCGATTCATGACAAGCACATTTTATTTGAATGTGAGGGTAATATCTGCGTGCGTAATGAAACAATATGCAGTCGATGTTATTCATATTCGCTTCGTTTTATTGCAATCGACATCGACAATTTGCGAAAGCAGGGAAAAAAAATATGAAATGAAATCAAATAAAAATGGTTGAGGTTTCCCTAACGCAATATCACACATTTTTTTCTTCGTTTTCTTCTTTTTATTTTTTTTTTTTTATTTTTTTTTTTTGCTTTCGTCGAAATTGTTCGATTGGTTTGAGTGGTGACTTAAATTGAATTTCCAACTTAGGCCATTTCTTGCTGTGATTCTTGAGTATCAGGTGACATGTGACATAATTCAATATTATTTTCCAAGAAATGACATTTCAGAATTGTCATTTAATCTTGTCAACCAAATAAGCGAAACATCTAAACACATTCAAAATGTGAATATTAAAAGCAGAAAAAAAAAAAAAAAAAAACAAAAAACTTTGGCTCTCAAAAATGTGAGAAATTTTATTGCTTCGAGCATTTATTATACGTTATTCATCACAATTTTGTTGATTGATGACAAACATATTTGGTCAAGTAAGCTCCAAAGCACATTGTCAATTCAAAGCTTGAACGAAACGATAAAAATACATTCTCATTGTTTGTGTTGTGTGTGTGTGTGTGTGTGTGTGTATGTGATTGAGACTAAATGAAGACTGCTGTTTATTTCGAACATACAGTGTTAGATGTATGTTTTCCAACAAATACCAATCTAGTAGACGTTTATTTAGATACACATACACATAAAGTAATGTACATATTAGTGAATCTGTATGAATCAAGCATTGAAATAAAAATGATCAATGCCGAGACATCATTTTCTAGAAATTGACATACACACACAAAAAAAAAACGCGCAAATTACCGAAAAGAACTTCTCTTAGAGAAGGCTGACTAGAAGTTGTGAACACAATGAATGTTATTCATAACTGTTGATGTTACAATCCAAACTCCTGTTGTTGAACATATGTGTGTATATATGATGTGTAACAAACCCCACTCTGTTTGAGGTACTTGAGATTTCATTTACAAACATTAGCTAGGTCCAACAAAACAACCCTCACACTGTATAAATAATCATAATAATGATAATGGAAGTTCTGGCGTGAGCAAACAGAACATATGATGGGAATGATCTATTTGCATTAGACATGTTTTTTTTTTCATTCTTTCTTTCTTTCTTTCTTCATAAGCTTCTCATGGCACTGCCAACCTTTTTCATCATGATTCATCACCACACGCGATGAAATGAAACGAAAAAGTCACGATAATGCACGCGTCATAACACTTCATAAAGCGGCAATGGTGTAAAGCGCTTCAAGTCACTGATGCCACTGGTATTTCTCAATAGACACTGTCACAAAAACCACCAAACTAAATCAACATTCTTCATATTGACATATGTATTTGTGTCATTCAAGCAAATGTATAAAATGTTAATAAGGCAACAAAACCACATCATGTCGAAAATAATCAATGTTACAATTATTTTTTGACTTATTTTCATCTTTCATACAAATAAAATTCAATAGCATTTTAATAGAATTAGAGCATCAAGCATTTTTCATTCGAAATCATGAATGCAACACTTTTTCGTGGAAAAATATTCAATTAAAAACTGAATTTAAGATGAAATTTTATTTTTAGCTTTTATTTAGCGAAAACTGTGTATCTTTTTATACCATCGTTTTTATCTATTCCACGTGGCTTAAATGTAAATTCAATTAAGAAGATAAACATTTAATAGAAAAAATCAATCGCCAATCTGTTTGTCCAGGGTTCCAGTTTTACAAAGTTGATTTCAGTCGAGTATGTTCGTCTGTGAGAGCCGAATTTTTTTCCCAAATCTATCTTTTTCTTTCGGTAAGGCTGAGATGATATTTTTGGAAAGTAAAATTGAACAGTATTAAAACGGACGATCAACACTAATATTATGTTTCGATTAAAGCAGACAAGCTGCTCCATTGAATTTTATTTGATGATACCCCGCGGCCATTTACTAATATGAACCAACAAAAAAAAATGAATATTCTGTTAAAAGTGCACAATAAAATATCTCTTCCTTTTTACGGTAGCAATAGATTTTTGAAGAGATTCAAAATTGTTGTTTTTTTGTTTTTTTTTTTCACTTGTGCTCTTCGTTTGACATGGATATAATCATTTTTCATTTCAGCATGTTCATTATGTTGACGTGCACTTAGAATACTGTTTGCTTGAATAATAAATGGTTTATTACTGTGAGAGCTCAAGCAATGCAGAGAATTCACATTCTTTGTATTAAATCGATAATCTCACAAGAGACGCATCTATATGCCTTGCAATAATTTAAAAGATAAAAACCATTTTCCTTTATGTTTTTTGATTTATTGCAAAAAAAGAAGAAGAAAATAGAGAAAGTGAGAGAAAGTGAGAGAGAGAGAGAGAGAGAGAGAGAGAGAGAGAGAGAGAGAGAGAGAGAGAGAGAGAGAGAGAGAGAGAGAGAGAGAGAGAGAGAAAGAGAGAGAGAGAGAGAGAGAGAGAGAGAGAGAGAGAGAGAGAGAGAGAGAGAGAGAGAGAGAGAGAGAGAAAGAGAAAGAGAGAGAGAGAGAGAGAGAGAGTTCGAATGAGGAAAGAATTAGATGATTTAAATGCGAATATTATTAAATTAAAAGCGCCATCAAAAGCAGGCCATCATGCCTGACGCAAATTGTATAATTAATGAACAAGGACTAGAAGTGGGAGCTCGGTTTTTAAATGAGCTTTGTGCTCTCAGGCAGACTGTCTGCGGACGCTCATCAACATTTCCCACACATACGAACATTATTTTGATTCTCTTTTTTTAATGTCGGGTTCACATTTTGATATTATCATGTTTGCTCGCGTGCCCTTTGAACGCAAGTCTGTGGTTATGTTGCTATGTGCATAGCAAAATGATGTCATGAATTCTACTAAATTAAAGTCAATTATAAACTATTGAAGTACTTTCACTTTGACAAGGTCATTTCTTTTCATTTCATTCTTTTGCTTAAAAAGTCGAAAGAAACATTTGCAAATAAATGACACTGGATACGAAAGCAATGGTTGCTAAATCAGAAATCATACACACACACACACATACATTTTCCAATCAAAAGTTTTGGTTTTACTCATAACTTCTTGATTTTAAGAGTATTTTTTTCTTCTCTTTTTTCTTTCTTACCGGTAAATTCATTTGAATTTCATATTTGGCTTTTGAATTATTTTCAATGTTTTTTTTTTAGTAACTTTGTGCAAAATAATGACCAATAAAAAAACTCGAATATAAATGGTCGAAGAGTATTTTTTTTCTTTTTTGATAGTTAAAAAGACACATTTTTTTTGCCATTTCTCTTCTATTTAAACGAACAGTTAAAATGCACAAACCGACCGATTTATTAGTTTTCATCTTTGCTTCAACTGTGATCGTCAAATGTATAACCTCATTTCGATGCAAATTTTTCGCAACTGAAAACTTTTTAAGTTGAAATCACTTTATTCACGATATGATTGCATTTTATGTGTTTCATGAAGATAGAAAATGGGAACAATTCTTATTTGCGTCTACGTTTACTCTAGAGAGACTGTGAGAAATTGTTATGTTTCAACCATCATTAAGTTTTCTCCAATGCTTGCAAAGTGTTTTTGTGTGTGTTTCAGTTTTGCTAAAAATGGCTACTATTCAAGTGCTTCTAATCTGAGTATAAAACGGCCTCAGTCTTCCTTCTTTTCTCATTGAATATGGAATACATACATTAAATGAAGTCATTGGCATTTAATGACTCCATTACAATAGTAAAATGGCGTACGCGGTTTACATGTACCTTTATTTTTAGATATAAAATAACCAAAAATTGTAGACGAAAATACAATTGTGCTCGTTGAGCGCTTAATGCGAACATTGGCACCAAAAAACCATAATTGACGCACATATAAAAAAAAAAGGCGTAAGCAATAATCATGGATTAAGGAACATTCCATTCTGGTGAAAAATTATCCACACACTCAAACACACACTCACACACTCAAACACATGCATGAAACTCTCGTTGAATATGCGTCCAAGTGTGTATAACATTTGTATGAATCAAATGCATGAATACGGTTGAAAAGCTACAAAGCTAATAATTTCGGGTGATAAAAGAAATATTGAAATAGAAAACGAACGAAGCACGTAAAATTATTGTCGCGTTTTGATGTCATTGCGAATTCATTGACGGTGTTAAAATGCGAAAAAAAAAACATGAAGATTCCGATGCCATGTAATGAATAAATAAATTTCTCAATGTAGAAAATTAATGAGCACAAAAGCATATTTTTCGCCTCGTTAATTTTTATCGCAAATAATGTTCACAAATAATGTGTGGTGCTTTTTTTACCCTCATTCAGGAAGAGCGAAAGTGAGTGTGTGTATATGTGTGTGTGTGTGTCACACACAGAGTGTGTATGCATTATTGCCTCTGTTCCAATGTATTGTGCTGTCTCACACGTCAGTGAATTCGGGACTTCAATTATTGAATAGTCAAAATAGGATGAGTAATAAATTCAGATTTCTTTTTTGATATTATTTCTTTCGTATTGATATTAAGCCATTGAAGAAATTCGTAAGAATTGCATAAATAAAAATCAAAAGAAAATAAACTTTTTTTGATCTTATTTTCAGATTATTTCATTATTATTTTCGCATTAAATGCAATTAAATGTCTACACTCAGCGGTTGTTTTTTTTTTTTTATTGTATGAAAAAAAAAAAATTATAATTGACATTCGTTGCCGACAGTATAATCTCACATTTCTTTATTGGATTTTCATTCCTAGAAATTTCATCTTTATTCAACATCTTTGATCGTAATTGACTCGGCAATTCATGGAAATTTTTTTTATGTTTTTCTCTTGTTTGATGCAAGTTTAAATTACAGGTCAAATTAATTAGTTCATATTTTATTGAACAAACATGATTTGCTTGTTGATGCTTCTGTGCCTGTGATACGAATCTCAATAATCGGCTTTTGCCTCAAGAGCTTTGTGAATAATCTATAATTTCATCTAATTAATAATGGTGAAATTGTATCCAAAGAGAATTTGGATACCATATCAATTCCTTTATTATAATTCAGTTATTATAATCGAGCTATGAATATAGCTGCTGCTATTTAATAGGCGCTTTTTGATAGACGCTATTCATACTCCGCACGAAGAGACGACAAAACTCATTTTGTAAGGTTTTTCACATTCAAGAGAAAGAGATGCAAATACATACTTGTATATATGCACTCTCTCTCTCTTCGTGCAATAAAACCTTACAAAATGAGTTTTGTCGTCTCTTCGTGATACTCCGGATAGAAAAAGAATAAAAAATGAAGAATGAGATAAAGAGATAAAGAGATAAAGAAGATGTATATAGATATGCAGCAAAGCGTATCATACAGTCACTTACATCAATACTTAGTGCGCTTGTAGATGTAAATAGCACCTATCGAATAGCGCCTATAAAATAGCAGCAGCTATATCTACAGCTCTATTATAATGATTGATATGATTTGAATATGTATGAGTGCGTGTGTGCACATCACATCTGATACGATGAAAATTTAATTGAAAGGATGTAAATTATGCTAAAACTTACAAACATTTTGTATGCTAGTTTCAATTCCAATCATTTCACATGAGATGCTATTTCATGTGGTAAATTCTTAGATAAATTTGAATACGTTCAACGCTTTTAATTATGATCTAGTAAGTAATATTTAGACATTTACAGTAATGTTCATATAAATACTAGTTAATATTTAGTATCAGAACTGGTGCAATTGATACATTTTGTAAAATAAATCATATCATTTGATCACCTGCTGTTTGAGATTTGTGATTGAAAATCTATTATTCCTTTTGGATGACGAATTTTAGCATGAAAATTTCACAGAAATAATTTCAGTTATGGAAACTCCATGATGAAATGTTTTGAACATAATTTTCATCAATATTTGATACACAAACAATGGTGTATGCAGGAGTGTATGTTTAAATATAATCGATGTTATGTCCCTATAATATTTTACTTGTTTTCAATCCAAAAAGCTATGTACTGCATACAATTGAACTAGCTAGTTTTAACCACTGCAGTTGAAATGATGTGAAGTAATAGGTTGGAATCAATGATTGTGAGTGGCTGAGCGTTAGCTTCAGGAAATGGATAAAAGTTAAAGAGAACATGAGAGAGAGAGAGAGAGAGAGAGAAAGAAAGAAAAAAAAATGTGTTTAATGTCGGTAGTTGGGTGCTGGATTTGCTGTCACTGCACCGAAATCATAAAAACTCAATGCCACTTTTCAGTTATGCAACACACATTTTTCTGTTCCAGTTGTGCCATACAACACAGAATTGAATCGACAGCAATCACAATGCACCACCAACACCATTACCACCACCAGCAGCAGCAGCAGCAGGAATAGTATTCGTGAAATAGTCGCTAACACGCGCTCTGTAAACATGAATAGATTTTTATTCGTTGCAACATAAAATTGTAAAACATGTGAAAATGTGTTTGCTTTCACTTGTAAATCAGAGAGAAAACATGTAAGCGTTCGATGCACTCACGACTTGGCATTCATAGCTGCTGCTGCTGGATAGACTAAAAAATGAAAGCGACCGAATGGCAGGAACATGCACCAAGCATAACGGTTTTATGAAAGCTGACGATGGATTTGAAACTGTGTCGCATGATGTTTGCTTCGAAATTGTGTGCGAAAAATCGTGTTTTATTTTCATCTTCGTTTTTTTTTTTTTTTTTTCAAAATAATTCACTTCAATTTTGTGATTCACCTCATGCAATTTGAAAAAGGCGATTCCTTCCGTCATGTTTCACTATTTCAATGGGCAATGTTTGTTACCAAGAAAACATCAAAAACTCTGAAAGAGACAAAAAAAAAAAAAATAAATAAAAAAAACCGAGAGGAAACATTTATGTAAAAAGAGGAAAAATCATAAAAGAATCGTTAAACCAATTATGAGTTGAGTCAATCAACTTTTGCTAATTGGGACTCTTTTCCTCACTCAACCAAAGTATCAATGAATGGATGTTAATCATTTTGTATTCAATTTTGTCGTGTCTCTTTTTTTTTTGTTGTAGCCTTGAATAAAAACGACTTAATAGTTTAACCATTTGAGCATATCAACGGATTCATGATCGCATGCAAAAGAACAAAAAAAAAAAAAAAAAAAAAAATCAACGATTTATGTCTTGAGTCATTTTCAAAAATTAATATAAATTTTTCATTTGAATGAGGTAGCGGTTAGCATTAGCATTGTCTAGTCATGGCTTATGCCACACGGGAATTTATGTTGATATTTCTTTTATGATATAGATTGCGTCTGACACTTGAAGAGAAGAAAAAAAGGGCAAAGGAAATAACAAGGATAAGCTTTCAAGTGTCGTAAAATCATTCTGTTTTTTTTTTTTATATGACAAAATGAATCATAAACGTTAAGACTCATAAAACGCTCAAATGACGAAATGCTTATATCTACAAATGGATGATAAAAGTCGGCGGGAACATTTTTCTGCATTTATTTTGACAAAAAAAAAAAAAAAAAAAACAAGAAATTCGATAACAAAAAATCGCGATAAATATGTGTGTGCAGTGACTACTGAAATCGGCACCATCATCAACGTCTATCGTTCGCATAAAAATTTACGATATTACTTTACGTTGGACTTGGTACAAAGGAGAAGAGCGAAAATAAAACTATAGAATAATATAAGCAAAGGAACATGATCATCCGATTTTCCAATGTATGGAAAATCGAGAGAAAAAATAATCGATTAATTTTTTTTTTTTTTTTTTTTTTTTCAATTTCCATCGAAAATTGCCACCATTATTTTAACATTTCACATATATTGTGTTCAATGAATCGCTCTATCTACCGTTTCTTCGTTCAATAGTTTCCAAACTGATTAAAGTGAATTTTCATTGAACTACCAAGACTGAGTAGTTGCTATAAAATGTTCGTTATCAAAATTGAAACATGTTTCGTTATAGCGAAAAGTTGAAGGAAACGGTCAATGGGAAATGTATCTACGTCACTCAACCGAAAAATAATGGTCACATTTAATGCATTGCATAGTGAAACAGAGAGAGAAAGAGAGGATGAAGAATGAAAAAAAAAAAAAAAAAAAAAATAACAAACATGTACAAAGCAGCACGGTAAAAAAAGAAAAGAGAGAGAGAAAGATACAGCCGAACATGAAAAAGAATCCAATTGAATGGATTCCGCTTAACAAGAGAAGAAGCTGAGAGCGAATTGAGCACACCATTTGTAAAAGTCGTTTCACATGAAAATATTGCTTTGGCCAATTGCTTTTTGTAACACCACTATCTCAATGTTTCCTAAAAATTCCGCCACCATTTTGTTTATGCTCGGCTATCAATACCGATGGCTTATAAAATATGTACCAAATTCGAATATATGCTAAGTAATGCCAAACTAAAATGAATATCAGTGGAGACACTCGAATACCAAAATCGGGGTAAGGGATGTCAATTTCTCTCGTTCTCTATCTTGGTACATGTGTGTGTGTGTGTGTGTCTGTGTGTGTGAGTTGTTTTTTTTTTCTACATTTGCCCCTTTCCATCCTATAAAATAACGCATCGTCAAATGCGATAAACTAAAATGCCCTTGCTCGTACTGACTAAGATTTTACTTATCTAAATTGGCGACGAGAAAGGAGTTTCAAGTATTGGCGCTTTAATAAATAACACATACAAAAAAAAAAACAAGAAAGAAAAGGAACTAGAAAACGACGCAAAAAAAAACTAACCAACAAAATTCAGAAAAAGAGTGTAGCAATGTTGCGGCATGCGACAAGCGACGACGATTGACGATGAAAAAGAATATGTTATTGTGTGCGAGAGTATAGCCATTACACATTCTCAAGCACGCAAACTTTCCTCAGAGAGAGGAGAGAGAGAGAGAGAGAGAGAGAGAGAGAGAGATTTAATACTTCTAATAACTTATAATAAACGGCAGTTGTTCGAATAGTCTCTGTGTAACAGTGAATGGGCTTGATGGGAGACGGAAGCGATTCAATGCGAACAAGAAACCGGCAAACAATAACACGAACCGCCGTTACAATGCTGCTTGAGACCCAATAATAGTGACATGCAAGTGAAGCCATCGAGAGTATGGGAAACCATCGGAAAAATAAAATGACACAATATTGCGAGTCATCAAAATTGATGATGGAACCGGCCAGCAAGTGAACGAAAGAACGAACGAACTAACAAGAAATATTTTTCTTCATTGCCTTGGGGTTGGCTTTTGCATTACGTTTCCCAGTTGTTTTGGCTTCTGCCGTGAATTGAAGGTCGTCATACTGACGCACATATACAAAATGATATTCGAGTAGCGCGTATTATGTAATCAACATAAAAATTGGATCAAATCGTATTAGCTAACAGTAGCAACAGCAGTTCTATTTACCAAATATGATGAATTTGGTGTTGTTTTGCCTTTCTCTCTCTCTCTCTCTCTCTCTCTCTCTCTCTCTCTCTCTCTCTCTCTCTCTCTTTCTCTCTTTATTTCTTGTTGTTTTCCCCTTCTCTATTTGGATATATTTTTTTATTAAAATTTTCATTGCGTTGAGCTGGTTTCAATCTTAGAACGCTTGACAAATACATTCAATTCAATGTCAGCACTTCGTCAACGTAACAATGTTGGTGTTGTTGTATTTCTGTTGTTTTTCTGATGCTGTCAATCATTTTTTAGAAGCTACTTAAACTTTATCGAGGGATTTGTTATGGTGCAAAATCTTTCGAAAGAAACCGTTTAGATATATGATATGTGTATTTATGATTCAGATGAATAACGTGAGCTTTAATAATAATCAAAACGCTCTTTAGATACCAAAATAGCTTAATTAAGCCATTTCTAGGCAAAACAGGTATTCCCCGTTGATTTTCAGGTTGAAAACTTTTCCAATTACAACGCGTATTTATTGAATTTTAGAGAAACGATTGAGCAAACACATCATCATCTTGCATATAATTTGAACAATTTTCCTGGAATCGATGTAATAAATACAATATCTTGTATCGATTATTTCACCTCCGAACAAAATGTTTAAGTATCATTTTTCATTGGTTGTTCTAAAGGCGATTTATTTTACGCGAGAAAAATCGTTGCATTTCCGTTCTTTTTTAAAAATGGATCATCTTTGCATGGTAATAAAGTATTTTTTGTGAGTTTGTGTGTGTGTGTGTGTTTGTGTATGTCAATTGCTTTCACGATGTAATAAATTTCCCTTTTGGGAACACAGAAGACGATAGCAAACGATAAACTTAAGTGACATTTGCCGCATTTTATTTATATATATTCGCTGTTCCGGTGTATAAAATCCAAAACGAGTATGAAATCCAAAGAAAAATCTGTATGAAATTCCAAATTCCATGTGCTTTTATCATTTTTCTTACTTTTTAGCCCGTTTTCACATTGTTTCCGCTGAAATCGTTTCCCATTCAATGTATAAAACATATTTGATTCCCATAATCTATCGTCGATTGTAAGTTTCTTTTTTGTCTGTTTGTTTGTTTGTTTGTTTGTTTGGTTGTTTATTCGTATGTGTGTACGGATGCTTTGAGTTCATGTGTCTGTTTTATTTGTGTTCCCATATTTTCAATGTGTGCAATGCATTCTTTTCCTTTTCATGCCATATTTATTTATCCAATGAATCTCATAACATATAAAATCCGCTTTGCAGCCGCTTGAGCGCCTCCATTTCATGCATTAAAAATGTAAAAATAATACGCTGGTATTGGGCGAAAGCAATTCCATTGAATTGAAAATCTACGTTTTATTCAGTGCTCGTAGTCGCTTTTCTTCAAATGACTTATATAGTGTATGTTCATTGCGATGGTGTATGCCATTGCTATTGTTGATTGTACAACATTTTTTTACATTCATTCATATTTCCCGTTTGTTTTTTTTTTTTCTCTTCTTTTCGTTTGTGTCGTCGCATTCATTTTAATGCAATTCGTTGCTTGAACTGTGCCATAAATTTCAAATGCGTGTGAGTTTTGGGCATGGAAAATGTGTTCGATTTTCATTGTCAAGACAAAAAGTAACAAAGATGAATATCATTCATGAGTCTTATTTTCTTATATATTCTTCCTTTTTTGTGCATGGTATTCGCTTTGTTTGACGGTGGATAGTAACTCGTTTCTCGTCAAATATAAGCTTTTTACATGAGCAGAGAGAGAGAGAGAGAGAGAGAGAGAGAGAGAGAGAGAAGAGAGAGAGAGAGAGAGAGAGAGAGAGAGAGAGAGGGAGAGAGAGAGAGAGAGAGAGAGAGAGAGAGAGAGAGAGAGAGAGAACAACAACGAAATGTCAACTTTAATACATGAATGTTTGTCATTTTAAATATTTTATTTGCCATATGGATTTTGTTGTTGCTGCAAGCGAACTAAAATCACATTTCAATTTATTCGTCGCTTAGAGAGAGAGAGAGAGAGAGAGAGAGAGAGAGAGATACAGAGATACAGAGGGAGAGAGAGAGAGAGAGAGAGATACAGAGATACAGAGGGAGAGAGAGAGAGAGAGAGAGAGATACAGAGATACAGAGGGAGAGAGAGAGAGAGAAAGAGAGAGAAAAATCGCATTGCACACATTCGTCTTAAATTGAACTCACTGTTTTCTTATTTGTGAGCAATGTATATGCACATAATATATAAATGATAAATTGTATGCAAAATGGCTTCAAAGATATAAGCTATTAACATGATAGATTTTTCAAAATTTAATTCCCTTTAACATCTTCGCTGGATAAAATTGTATTCTGAACTCTCAATGTTGACAAATTGGAAAAGTAACATTTCGCATTAAAAAAAAAAAAATGTAGAAAATGAATGTGAGATACTCTTGCCATAAATAGTTTGCCGTGTTATGTTGCATTGTAGAATGCGACGAAGCGAGTTTTCAAAATTCAGTGCATGTGATTGGAATTTTCTATGCAAAATATGAAGTAACATTTTTTTTTTTTTTTGCATTAAAATCACACAG
The DNA here is from genome assembly GCA_029041755.1 of Resseliella maxima. Taxonomy (NCBI): domain Eukaryota; kingdom Metazoa; phylum Arthropoda; class Insecta; order Diptera; family Cecidomyiidae; genus Resseliella; species Resseliella maxima. The sequence goes on from JAQOWM010000125.1 coordinate 728,024, forward strand.
ATCAGATTTATACTCGACGGTACTTTATATTGTACGTAATGTCAACATAGCACACTAAACAAATATTTAGCGTTCCAAATCATTATTTATTTAATCAACTTATTTTTGTTGACGATATACCAATTGATTTTTAATGTGAATAAACAACAAGGCAATCATTAAATTCCAGAGCTATTTTCATTCCTACAATGTTTCATCGTTTTGGTTTTTATTTGCCAGCTAATCGAAGAATGGAGCATGTAAATAATTTCAGCGAAGCGCATTATTATCGCATTGAATTGAGGGCAAAAAAAAAGAAATGATTTGAAATGAAAAATTCTTTAGCTGACGGCAAATAACAATAAAATGTGAGAAAAAACCAAACGATTCGGGATTTTTTCTGTTGTTGTTGTTGTTGTTTTATTATAAATTTCCAAAGCGAAAAGCTCAATAGCATTGCGGCTTTCGATGTTGACACAAAAGCGTTCGCTTTGCTTGTAGATTTATATAGCCGATAATGAAGGCCAGAAATAAATGAAACCACATTTTCACTTCATTTCAACATAAATTTTCTTAGCTAGGCAAGATTACGATATTTGCCAAGCCTAGAAATGATCAAGCAAAAACTTTTCAATGATTTAAAACCACAAAACGCGCTCTCTGCTGCGCCATCGTATAAAATATTTTCGAAACAAAACAACACGGCACACAATGTTTCAAGTGTTTGTGGTCACTTGCAACATCGCAAAATAAACGCTTGCTTTTCAATTCGACCACGATTTTGCAATTCACACGCAAAATATAAGAAAAAAAAGGAAAAAACCGAAATAATTTCCATTTGCTGTTTAAATTTATGAGCGCGTTGTGTTTTTTTCTCTCGTTCTCGTTCTCATTCTCGCTTGGTGGCGGCGGTTTTGAAGTTGCGAATCAGCACATTTTGCTGTGGTTTACTTCAGAAAATCACGCGAATATGTCTGTAAAAAAATTCATGAAATGAAGTGAATTGAAATAAAGCAGCAGAAGACCGAGAGAATTAAATGTGCGGGGGAAACGCGAAATCACTGTAAAAACCCAAGTTTAATGTCTGAGAGTTTTTCTTTTAGATTCGAAAACAAAAACAACAACGACGCGACGGCGGCGATGGCAATGGTATGAAACACTTATCCCGAAATATGTTTTGCGTGTGTATTTGATTTCTAAGCAAATATCTCATGCAATCAAAGTGAAAATGAGAAGATGGAAAAATCTACGCAGGAAATGGCAACGGAAAAAGCTTTCCAATGTATCTTTCCGTTGTACTTTAATCGATCTGATTACTTGAAAAATATGCATCTGGCCAACAGTTTGTCAAAATGAAAAAAAAAAGAAGAAAATATAGTTGCGTTCATTGAAAAATCACTTTCAATTAGATAACAAACAAAATCGCGAACAAAAAAAAAACTCTGACACAGAAAAATTACAATTTCAATTTGAAATTCACTTCAGTATAGTGGTTTTTTTTTCTGTGTTTGAGTCTGCCATTCTTCTTTCGGAAAATTTATTCATCAATTGAAATCAAGCGAAGTTAGATTTTCTATTGTTTTAGCATGTAATGTCAGCGCTCAGCGACCAGTTAAGTGGTTCTTGCCTTAACAATCTTTTCCATTCAATCTGTTTTGCGTGCAAAAAGAAATTGTGTCTACAGATAGATTTTGCTAAAGATTTCCGAGTTTTGTGTGGTGCGCTCTCTCTGTCTTTCTTTCATTCTCTCTTCGTCTTTTTTTTTTTGTCATAATGGCTTTAGCTCGTGCGAATTCAATTGTTTGTTCTTTCGTTCTCTTTTCCATTTTTTTCCGTTCGTTTCAATCCAAAGCACTTGAGTATTTGCATTCAACAGCGCGAAAAATTCGCTTTGTCTCTCTCATCGGAATCAAACGCACTTGAAATCGGCTGATTGAAACCGGAGCAAAATGTTTAAAATAAATTGATTAAATTGAATTGAATTCTTGATATTACTTTGGTCGATTCGGTCACAAAAGTTTTGCAGAAGGATGAAGCGGTCTCCGGTTGCCGGATCTCATTAGAAGCAAACAGTGGTATCATTTAAAAGCAATCTTCTTCGCTTCTTTTTTACTCTCTCTCTCTCTCTCTCTCTCTCTCTCTCTCTCTCTCTTTCTCTCTCTTTCTCTCTTTCTCTTTCTCTCTTCCTCCTCCTTCTCTCTTGATCCACATTACGTCTTTTCATGCTTTAGCTGTTGCTTTTATCTCAATATCACCATAGATAGCAATTTTGTGAATGTAATTCAAGACGAAACGTATTCAATCATTGTTTGGATATCAAAAAAACGCTTTTCAAAGTGTGATAGCTTGATTTGAATCTCTTGATAATCAGGCAACACTGAAATGATGGCAATTTGAATTAATCTCTAATTGATTTATTGATCACATTTCGGTGAAATTTATTTCATCTCTTCGTTAGCTCCGTTTCAATAAATTCGATAAAATGGAATTGGGTCTGGTCATGAAACTACATTTTAAAATGGTGTCGAAGTTTTTGTTTTGCTTCTAAACTAATGAATGGAAAAAAAGAAAATAAAGAAAAAAAAAAAACCGGGGGCCCCCCCCCCCCCCTGTCAATTCGAATTCGTATAAAACTTTGGTGTAAACTGATTTAAACTCTCTGCGGGTAAACGATATGAAAACGAAGACTGTCAGACGCGATAAATGAAAATAAATTAACAAATGATACTGAATGAATGAAAGTCAACTCGATGTGGAAAAATAATGCCGTGAGAGATGGAGAGAATAAGAGTAACAGCCGAAATGATTATTGCGATATGGAAGATAAATGCAGTAAAAGTTGTTATTTTTATTTCTTTTCATTTGGCATACGAACAATGCAAATAGCTTGAAGAAATATGGTCTCGTAAAACGAACGAAAGATAAAAGGCCAAGTGAATAACCGACTGAAATAACAACGGCCAAAGTCGATATAATAATGTTCTTACCAATTCTTCGGTCGCCATTTGGTCTTTCACTGAGGGAGGTTTATCATGTGTCGCGCAATGAGCTATAAATCTCGCGACCATTTCATTTGCCTACGTACACAGACGGACAAAGAAACAAAAGCAACACACACACACACATATGCACACGGATAGCATTGCGACCCTTTTATCATCAAATATACACTGCTGCACTTGTGCTTCGTGTGAAATTTCCAAGCGTGTTGTGCGTGTCACAAATGGAACTCATCAAAAACCGATGAAATTGACTTTTGGCCATTACACCATTGACACGCACAAATTTATCTATTGTTTTAGTTGAATTGAACCACACGAAATGAGAAAGTCAAACAATGGACCTATTCATTTTCAAAATGCCTGATTAACGTCAATTTCATAGTATCAACAGTAAAAAAAAAAAAACTTCTTGCACGCGAACCACCAGAAGTTAATCACTTAATATTCTATATTTATCTATACACAAATATATTGAACAATAAACAGTATAATTCTTTTCATCCAATTAATTATGTTGAAACAAGTTATAGATTTTTAGATTATTAAGCCATTTAAAATGTTGAATGAAAATGCTACCGTTCTTTCATTCAATCATGCAAAGAGAATATTAAAATAGATAATCCATTCAAGTATTAAGTGCATTTTCATTCATTTCCTCAAAAACAAAAACTTGTGAAAATGGAAATGATGATGGCTTTCAATTTGAAAATTGTCATTTTCAGTTGCCGTAATAAAATACAAAAAGTGGATATTTACGCATAATGACAGTGTGCATTGTTTCAATGACTATGTAAAACAGTAAAAAGAAAAAAAAGATGATTGCATGACAATATAAACGGTAGATTGAAGTGGTTGAAAGCCCATTTGGCTTAAAAGATCGTTACAATAAATGGTGCGATGTGTGAGACGTGCTAATTTCCAATGTGATAGCGATGAAATCAGGCAACGCATTTCACAAGAACCGCATAATTCTCGTTGTATGTCGTAAAAAAAAAAAAGCTGTCCATTTGCCATAGCCATTTACCATCGCATGCATGTGATGTGATGTGAAGAGACACCTACCATTTGAATTTATCGCAAAAGAATTTTGAAGTGTATCTTGTCTATGTATGCGTTTCACACCCAATCACATTGTTTTTTTGTGACCCCAGTTTGTTTTTTTTTTTCGTTTTTTTTTTTTTTTTTTTTTTGAACGTGCAAGCAGTCAATGTCTAGCCATCTTTTGGGGGTTGCACAATTGAAACAATGCGACAAAATTACATTCAGTGTTGTAAATTGAGTATTCGTTTTTGTGAAACCTGAACCGATATGTTTTAGAAATGTTAACGTCAAATCCGTTCGTTTTCTGTCGTTACAAATAAACGGGCGACATTTCATTGTGCATTTTATCTTTTATCGTAGATATCATTGATTTCACGCAATGTCACCGACACACGAATCACATGAATTTATTCATCATAGCGATGTGGATTTTTTTTTCTTTTTTTTTCTTTTTTTTTTTGGTCGATTTTGTTTCAAGAAACGAGCAGTGAATAGCAACGAGCCCAATACGATTGTATGCAATATACATTGTGCACGTCATTCGAACGGTCATATGTGTATTTATATCTCTGTTTCAATTGATATGTTACAAATCGAGACAGATGGTTCGTACAACGAGAGAAAAAAAAAACTGAAAAGAAAACACATTCATTCAAACTGAAATAAATTAGGCTAATAAAAAACTAGAGAGAGAGAGAGAGAGAGAGAGAGAGAGAGAGAGAGAGAGAAAACAGAAATCCAATACAGAAGGGTTTCGATGTTATCAGCAGCATGTAGAACATCGAATGACATATTCAAACAGCGGCATTATTTCTGGTTGTGCCATTCAAATGAAATAGCCTGTAATGAAAGATCTTTTTCATACGACAAAAAAAAAAATCAATGGGCGAAATGGTTGACAAAGCAAATGCCAACAAACACAAACACAAGAGAATAAGAAATGAAAAAAAAAAAAAAATTGAAATATTCTGACCCAACAACATTCAATTCAATTTCCGTTGTACTGTTCACAGGTAAAGAGGAGAAACATAGAGCTGAGAAAACTAACAAGAGAAGAAAAAAAAAAGAGCTGAGTTCGTACGGCATTGGGTCGTGATTTAAATTTACCATATTCGGCGTTTACAAGCGATTTTACCACTTGGAAAGTAGTTTTATTAATGCTGTGAAAAGAAGCCGATAAATGTTTGCTTGTGATATAGCTATGTGTGTACGTGTTTAAGCGAACAAGAGACCGTATCGGTTCACAAACATAGTCCATTAAGTGAAAATCATTTTGCAAGATTCGAAAATATGAGCTCATCGAGTCGAACGTCCGTTTCCAAGTTCGTTTTACACTACCGATATTGTACATACGTTGCTGTTTTTGTAGTTATTGAAATAATGGTGCGATGATTATGATAATATGCCGTCGCAACATCATACCTGATGAATACTCGTTTGCACACTAGCATTTCTCAGGCCATCCGAAACACAAACACATACAGAGAAAAACAATCGATTGAGAAAGAGAAAGAGAAAAAGAAAAAAGAAGAAAACAAATCGGTTCGGTTATTAAAATTTGCTAGAAAACGAACGTGAAATAGATTTTCATAGAGATGATGGTTGAAGGGGGAAGGGAAAATGGGGGGGAGGGAGGGTGTTATCATACAAAAAAAGGGAGAATTCCTATTAAAATGTGATTACATGAGTTGTGTTCGTTCGTTAGCTCGCTCGCTCATTTTACTTGCTGATGTTTTGCGCGCACAAAAAGGTTTTTCACGTTCCACAAACACAAACACACACCAAACGTCTGAACTCTAAACATTATCTCGAATCATTAAACGGATGGAGACTTTTTTCTACATGGTGTGTGCTCACTATTTATCTCGATTATGTTGGTTCGTCTGTCGCTCATCGTCTGTATTTAATCGCCTGTTTTCCTTCATTTAAGGCAACGCAATTTTCTATTATTTTTTTTTTTCTCACTCACACTTTCTCTCTCTCTCTCTCTCTCTTGCATCTTGTTTTGCTTCGCTTTTATCTTTTGCAACCTTATTCCGGGGCCACGATACACCGAAGCTCAGGTGATTATCGGATAAATACCTGCATACCTTTCGCTGAAAACAGAATTTCACATATTTTCTACTTAACATAGATGGTGTAATGATGGAAGTTTTCATTCATTGTTTTTCATTTTAAGCAAGTAAATGTACGCTCTGTCTCTCACACTGCCATGTATTTTACATGTGTTTAAAGCTATACAATACACAAAAAATGATGATGTATGCAATCATATGTCTTCCTTCTCCCCTCACCTCCTTTGCGTAAGCGTTCAAATCCATTCTGGTCATGGATTAGAATGTGAGAATATATTAAATTCGACACATTCATTATGACAGCGTTTCCATTGCATTTTGGTCATTTTTGGAATAGAGTATGGTTTTTAGAAGACAAAACCTCAACCGAACCGAACCGACCCGACACTCCAATGACTACATTAAGCTTAGCATATGCTTTCAACAACAAATCCTCTCTTTATTACAAGACGAATTTTCAACTGACAACACTATTTTTTGAACAAATGAGAGAAAATTTTGCATCAAAACATGGCACAATTTATATCGAAAATGTTCAACATCATTATTACTTTCTCTTTGTGTCTTTCATCCTTTCATTCAAAATCATTCACTCATACCTTTCGGTTCATAATATGAACTTCATATCACTGTATGTACGATAATTTCGAGTGAAATATTGAAAATGACAAGAAAAATCTCCATAAAAAAAAATTTCGTCAGTAATCAGCTTAAGGGTTTGTTTTGGGGTTGTTGTCAAAGATTTCATTGGACAACAATCTCATAGTAATTGAGCAGTAAATCCATAAGTTTGCGAAAAGAAAAAAAAAACTTCCATTCCTCTAATTGGTTCGATGTAATTCAGCCATTTTGTCTGTATACGTTAGCATATAAGGAAGTAATAATTACGCAAAAACTTTATCCAATCCCAAAAAAAAGTTTTCGCTTGACTTGACTTGAGATTTCTATTTCAAACCATACTTATAGTTCCTCAATAAGGCGACGTTGATTATTCATGCATTGAGCATCGTTTTAATTGGATTTTATCACAAATACATCAAACTGTTTGCCAATACGATGAAATACAATAATAAAGTTTTAAATGACGTAAATATTCGCATAGTTAGAGCTTTGACATAGTTTTCTATTTTTTTTATTTTTTTTTTTTTTTATTTCCCTTTGAGATGAATATGAAAATATACATTGATGAAAATGACAAAAGTTTCTCTTCGAACACATAATTTTGATGTGGTTTTTCTTTTGACGTGGCTTTCAAAAAGCACTGCAATGTGTTATTATTCCATAAAACCAAGTGTGTGATGCTTGTGATGTGAAAAGCAAAGAAGAAAAAAAAAACGCACAAAGTACAGTGCAATTTTTCATATGGATTCGAGATCCTTTGTCTCATTATGCGTTTGCGTTGTATTTTTTTTTTTTTTCGTTCACAGCTATGTTTTTCGTGTCAATAGTTTGACGTTAACACATTTTATGAAACGTGTTACGTGCTATTCATAGAAAGGTGCTGAAAATAGAAAATAAGAATAGCCATAATACAGTCTTCCAGTTAATTTAACGTTGGCTCTAATGGCAACTGAACACATTCTTATAAAATCTAGCATGCAATGCACATGGCATTGAATGCATCAGCATGTATGCTCTATTTTCAACATTCATTTGTAATTTCACAGGTTTGCTTTTTCTGCCTCACTCTCTTTTTTTCTCTCTTTCTCACTCTATGTCTCTCTTTTTCTTTGCTCTATCTTCCATCTCCCTCTTTCTTTCTGTGTGTGGGTTTGTGTGGGCTTTTTGTCATTTCGTTTTTTTTTTTTTTTATTCAACAAAATGTGAGTTCAGCTGGTCGATTAGATTTAATATCCACTATTTTATGTTGACTGTGCACTTTCATGCAATTGTCACAAACGTGTGGGTGTGTGTGTGTGTGTGTGTGTGTGTGTGTGTGTGTGTTTGTATTTAAACAAAAAACAAAAGAACTAGATTGACATCGTGATAATCGAGGGTAGAATAAAATTCAGGGAAAAAAAAGGCGAGCGGGAAATGAATTGGTATAAATGTCTCGTAGGCTCATTAAAACCATTTTACATTCCGCTTATGGTTCGGAAATGGTGTGGCATGCTCTGGAATAATACATTTATATATTTGTTCAAAGGTAATTAATCACACGGTCTAACAAGACGAAAATTTAATGAGAAAATGAAAAATATCGTAAATGCGAAAAATGTTCATGAAAAAAAAAAACCAACGAACACTTTTTATCGTTGTTGTTTCAACTGAAGTGAAGAGAAAAAAAAAATACGAAAAGAAAAATAGTACCAAAGAATGGATGGTAACTATGCTTGATAATTAGATTTTATTACGTCTGTACGACCAAAATTGATAAATGATTTGATTTATAGACACATAAAATATTCATAGTTGATTAAAAGGCGATTTGAATATTGTATTAAAACGTCGCTATAATGATTAGTTAATGAGCAATGTAATGGCATGAAATAATTTATGAAATTCTTCTATTGGATAGTAAATAGAATGAATTTTTAAATGCATTCCAAAGAACTGCGCCAAGTCAGTCTCAGTAGGTCAATGAAATGTGGAAAGTTGTTTTTTTTTTTTTTTTCTTTTTAGAACCGCGATGGTTTTATTATTACATCAATAAAATCATAAATAAAAATGCGGAAATACGTTGAAATTTAATGCACGCAACAAAGGTTACGATAGTCAATAAATAAAAATATGAAGAGATGTAGGTTCTGTTGTTGGCTCAAGCATTTCATAATTTAAAATTGTTGTTAAAATTACGGTCACAAATTAATCATATCGTCATTGCTTTTTCAACTACAGCGGTTCAAAGGTTTGAATGAGAATATTCAAATGAGTCGCATTAAAACGCATTTTTCTCCTTTTTTTCGCCCATTTCGATGTGAATGTGAGTGGAAGCAAATTGCTTGAAGCGAGAAAAAAAAAACAAGAAAATCATGAACTCACTGGTGCGTTGTTTCCTAGCGCGAAAAACCTAATCAAAACGAAGCACATGGAATGTAAAGAGAAAGTAACATTCAAGTGGCAATTTGTCATCGCGTGTGAACAGGTTCATCATTAATAAAAACGAAGGAGCAAAATGTGTGTATGTATATATATGTTGGTAAAATAGAAAATCACATGAAAAAAATATTCCGAAAAATGACCAAAAATATAAACTGGCAAATGTCGATTCGTCGAACCAATGTAGCTTGAGAAAAACGATTTCCATTTTGTGTGCCAATAATTATGATGAATCGCCTTGGGAATTTTCCCATTTTAACAAAGATTAATTTCGTCTCACAGCATACCATACCCATTCAATATCGGTAAACTGGTATGTACTAAATGAGTGCAAAATGTGGCAAAAAGCAGGATGTTTGGAAAACGACCAGGATGCCACATTTCTTGAATAAAATTGTAATGCAATTCAAAAACCGAAAATCGAAGTTTTCCGTTATATAACGATCATTTTATAGGTGGAAAAAGGTTAGAAAATGAAAACAAACACTAACTATAGATAGTTCAATTTATGACCATTATAAGAACGGCAACGATAGTGTGGTGGTGATGGTGGTATGATTATGGGGACGGTTTTTGTTCCGTTGCTTTTGGTGTCTCGTTTCCATTGCCATTTTATCCATCTGCTGGAATTTATTTCCCTCGTGTTCGAAAAAATTATTGAAACGATTTTCGAAAACAAACACATTACAACATCGAATTGGTGGTGCTGAAAGCACGATGAACACACATCGTCCACATAAATAAATGTTGAATTGAATGTGGGAGAGAAGGAGATACATATACACGCACGACTTTTAGCGCCGCTAGCAAAGCTTGAAACATATTTTATGTGGTGATTTTTTTTTTTTCTATTCTGTTCAATTCTTCTTGCAAACTACCATTTTCACATCCAATTTTCGCTGTTCCGAATCTGATTTGCAGAGAAAAAACAGAGAAAGAAAAAATAAAGCATTCCCATTCTACGAACCATGTTCGAAATTACAACCATTACCGAGAATACAGTGCATTGCTCCGTTGTTAATCGGTTTACCGATTTCATGTAACCTATGCTTTTTGTCTTATACCATTTATTTAAACACGCGTGAATTTTATTTTTGCCATTGCCGATAAAAGCCATTAAACACATTAGAAATGGGGTAGGTTCCAACTACTTAAAATGAATTTCCCTCTTTCTTTCTCCTCTTCTCTCTCCCTCTCTCAACCTCCCTCTTCCACCCTCCTTCTCTCCCTCTCTCTCCCACCCTCCTTGCCACCTTCCCTCTCTCTCTCTCACTCTCCCCCTCTCTCTCCCTCTCTCTCTCTTTCTCTTCCTCTCTCTGATTATGTTCTCTTTTTTTGTCTTTCGCATTCCGCTTGAGTTACGGAACCAGATTCACGGTGATTTTCTATCGTGGTGCATTTTACTGTAAAATCCGATAATAGCCGTCTAACAAACAAACAATTTCTGCTTTACATTTTTCTTTGCCACTCTTTCTGTGAATTTTTTTTGTTTTTTTGTTTTTTTTTAATTTTTATTTTGTTGCTTGCCAATTTATCATTTAAATGATAACAAAAATGACCAAAATATTTCAACCGAAAATACCTGTGATATATTCATGATATTGCGACTCTGTTTAATTGCACATTCATTTTACGTTAATGAAAAAGTTGCACATTCAAGTTGAATGATTCAACTAATACAAAGTATATGCAAATCATTTGATGACCAATCAAATCAAAGTCAAAATCTCTAATATTGACATAAATTTACCAGTTTGATAAATTAACCTTTATTTCCCGCATGACAGCTTCAGTAAATTGCATTTTGTTGATACATTTGACTGAATAAAGAAAATAAAGCGATTTTATCAGTCTCGAATCAACAAAATTTCTAATCGAATTTTCACAAACAGTAAACATTCGCTTTATTATGTTTGATGAAATACATCACAGTCATATATGATTTCCATGTTATGTCTTAATGATAAATGATGTATCTTGTATGGCGTTTCTCCTTTTTGTGAAATCATTCTTTTTTTTCTCTCTTTCTCTCTCTCTCTCTCTCTCTCTCTCTCTCTCTTTTCTTTTTATTCGTTGCATCAAACAGGTGAAGTGATTTGTCATGAATTATTATGTATGCATATATTCTTTCATCAATTCAACAGCACAGTGTTTATCGTACCGTCATAAAATTGGAAATGATGAGTTTACTGATATTTCCGATAAGAGTTACGAAAACGATGATTTCAATCACACAAAACATACACGACGAATAAATACAATTTTGTATACGTTCATTTGCTATCGGTATTTTTGTGTATGTTGGCGCTAATCTAAAATTTCGGTCTAGATATTCTTGATAATTTTCTATCATTGGAGTTTAACTCAAAATGACAAATTCATTTTAATCATGCAATCAAATGGCATCGAATTGCCGAGATTTCAGAACAGTCATTTCGATTCAAATCATTGAACCGAATGTCAGTTTTTGGTTGCTATTGCTGTTGATTTTCAAGATTGCTTAATGATTAATTTTAGTGCAATCGAAATGTTCAATTGGACTGTATATTTGAATACAATTGTGTTCACTTTGACATACACAGTAAAACACTTTCATTTGCATTTATAATCAATGTTTGTCTTCATTAAATTTAAATGCATGCAATGACTATACTGTGCTTGTCTAATTCATATTTACTCTCTGATGCATATAACATTGTGATAATTACTTGTACATGCCACGATGGACATCAATGAAAATATCACAGGCTTTAATTAAAATTTCCTCGAATTTGATATTTAATAAAGCAAAATTAATTTCATTCGAAACAAAATTCATTTGCCATAATTCGAATATTCATTAAAATTTATGACGACACAAACATAATCTCGCTAGTTAAATTCTATTTTGTGTTCATCATATTCAATACAATATTTTAAATGGTAAAAACGCGCACACAGCACGGCAAAATGTTTAATTTCTAAATTGAATGAACATAATCAAATATTGGCAATTTTATAAACTCTTCTTCCGGCACAACACCTGCACAAAAGTCTCCAATTTATCGGCAAAGTTTATTTTTACTTAACATTTAACATTCAGCTTCATCATCATCATCATCATCGTCGTTATCTTTTTATTTTCATTTTAATTTTCATGCCCAATAGGAATTTCAATAAACAACATCATGAATGGAGTAACAAAAAAATATTAAACTTTTCTTCGATCTTTATTAAATATTTCATCGCGAATTTATAATAATTTTCCGCTTGAAATTCCATGTAAATGTTAATTAACAATTTTTTTTGCTATCTCACTCCCTCTCTCTCTCTCTCTCTCTCTCTCTCTCTCTGTCACACCCTTCCTTTTTCCCTCCGCTGTTGCATTTTGTTTCCGGTTTCGATGAAATGTTGCATATTTTATGTGCTTTCGACTTCATTTTCAGTAGAAAAACTTAGTACATACCCGTTTCATATGTCCTATTTTCTTCTCTTTTTTCACTCTTTTCACATTTATAACATAATAAAAACATTTTTCAATCAAATAATTTCCATTGCACGTTCAATTGTGTGAAAAAAAAATCCTGTGGAGAAAAACTCAATCATTGAAAAAGATTGCATGTATCTCGGTGCCATGGAATATGATGTGAATGAAATTTTGTGTGACTATATTTTTATTTTTATTTTCTACGTCTTTTTCTCGTGGCAAACTTTTAACTTGCATTCAAAATGTTCATGGATTTGATTGTGTGCGGTGCTCATAAAACCGGAAACGCAATGGATAGGAGAGAGAGAGAGAGAGAGAGAGAGAGAGAGAGAGAGAGAGCGAGAAAGGGAGAGAAAGAGAGAGAGTAAAAGAGAGAAAGAAAGTGTGTGAGCGACAGTGTTCGACAGCAACTGGATCTCCTAATTTCAACATGAATCGACAAAATGAAAGAAAGAATCGTATTAAAATCGATTTTATATCGGGATATTTAATTTGAACTATAGTAAATGGTAAAATTTGAAAAACATAAAAACGAAAAAGAAAAAAATTTGTGTCAAATTATTGCTAGTTGATTGCACCGAACAAGAAAGCACACACAGCGCGTCGCAATGCGATTTGATCAGATCGATTGAAGAGGCGTGAGAATGAATCAATACGATGCAATGCAACTTGAGCAGATTTTCATGTTCATTGAACAAAATCTGAGAAGCGGAAAAATGAGATGAAATTGGCGAGAGCACATTCATTGCATTTGATCAAAGAATGCAATCCATGCCAGTATGTCTGTATGAGCACATGGAGAATCTTGTCGTTGAATTTTCATGTTCCATGTTTTGTACAATATTTTAATATTATGTTATTTCGTATCTAATTAAAGTATTTTATTAAATTTCATGTTTGCATTTCGATTTTAAATTAAAGTTGAAAATGTTAAGTTTTTCCATCGATGTTTTGCCCATTTGATTCGATTTACCAATCCAAACAATTGACGGTGGTGAATTTTCCATCGACAATTTACATTTGGAAAATTCAGCAGCAATGCACTCCATTGAGAGCGGTCATGTTGTCACGAACGTGTTCTATTCACTCGTTATTGCTATTAATGGATGATGTTCCAACAGACGTACGCATTCACACACACACACAGAGTGACAGAGAGAGAGAGAGAGTGAGAGAGAGAAAGAGAGAGAGAGACAGAGAGAGAGAGAGAGTGAGAGAGAGAAAGAGAGAGAGACACACAGAGAGAAACATGCCAATGACGATGTTACTCGAATGAATACGCAACGAATCGAATTGACAGCATCAACGCCATTCAACCGAACTCAGACAAATTGCAAATTTGATTTCATATTGCATAATATTTCTAGTCGTTTTTGTACATACAAATCGATATTTGGTCAATCGTCATACATTTGGCACATGCCATAGTTATTAATAAATTCCAGCCAATATGATCATCTTATGGATTTGGAATATGCAATTTCTGAATTTTGCACATTGAAATGTGTATCGATTATTTGCAGAGATATTTGTAGAATTTAATCGAAACTCGGTGATTGTATACTAGAATTCCCATGATGTAATCGCAGTAAAACGCCTTACAAATTGCTGCCGAGAGTTCTAAAAATACAAAGCATGGAGAGACAGTGCAAAAGAAGAGAGAGAAAGTGAGACAGCAGGTGACCAAATTATTATTAGTGTGGATATTTTGAGAATTGCAGTTGGATATGCATTTGCATTTGGTTGGTAAAGCATACATGCACAATCAATACCGAACAAAATTACTAGACATTCCATAACATTTAATCATTCAAATTGATTGGCAAAACATTCCCACCTATTGAATATCATCAAATAGATTGAAACCAACATTATACGATTGATCCCAAAGCGTGTGTTGTGATCAACTATTATGGCGAAAACGTGCTTTTGAGAATTTTGGACACCTTTCAATATTAAACAATGACGGCAGCTATTTGACATTGAGAATGTTTGCGATGGCACAATATTCATCTGAGCAATATAAATGCTGAATTGTGATATTTTTGGAAAGGCAAGCGAAACCATCATTGATTCATCGAATAAATCGTTCACGCATCTTAAAATGGTTACTAAATAAATCTACCACATTTTTGACATTTCCATATTAACATTGTGCACATACATATTTGAGTTAATCCATCATATCATCTATCAATGTGAATTTGACAAATTGATAGCCTTGAAATTCATTTGCATTTATACAAAATCATTGACATGTTATCAAAATCGTTGAAATCAAAATATTCAAACATTTCGACGTACTAATTCATTTATTTTTATTTATATGATTATTGCTTTGCGGGGAAATTCATTTATTTATTTATTTTCCTTAGTATAGCATCTTTCGAATAATTTTACGGTTGTAATTTTTGTTTGCAAGTACAAACCTAAACTCGTACCACCACATAGTAGTACTTGTCACAATTCTTCAAATATATAATGCCGTATATAATGTGCAGAGCAAAGAATGACTGTGAAAAGATGTTATCAGTCAAAAAATGTGACATTGTGAAGTCAAATTTAAATGCTTTTTCCTGTTGAAACAGAGCGAAAATATATTTGCAGGTGCCGCGAATTATGCGCATAAAACACGCGTTCAAAAACAGAGATAGAAAGCAAGCAATAGAAGAAAAAGAAAAAAGACAAATAACAGCTCGAAGACTGCTGTTGTTGGATGCGGAATCATCTGTATGTCATTTTATTGGGGACGTAAATGAAATCGTGCACGATATAACCGCGAGTGATATATGCTTGACAGACCTCTCTGCCAGCACACGAATTTCAATTCGTTTCACCTTGTATTTCAGAAAGAAACAGTGATTTTTTTTTCTCTCTTCTTTCTCTTTCACTGCTTATTTATACTGCTTGCTCATTTCGCAGAATTCAATTCATTTCATTTTTTTTTTTTTTTTTTTTTTTATGAACGATGACATGTTTTTAGCTGATGCTTGCATAAATCTATATATTTCCTATTTTATGCTAATGAAAACGAGCTTCTTCATTTACTGTGCCACTATACTGTTTTCAGCGATGGATGTAATATCAAAATAGGTCTTTAGTTAAAAGTGATTTGCTATCACATGGCTTCGATTCACTGACGATTTCTTATCGTTTGCGAATAATGATAAGCTGATGATGAAATATACTATCCATTCTTTCGTCTTTTATGTGTATGATGCGCTTAACCTCGATATTTTCACATCTAATGTGAACACATTGAATCGAAAATATCGATTCATTTACTATGCGATTTCAGTGTAAATAACCAAAGAGTCTTTTAGCATCAACAAGAAATAATCTTGTAAAGCTTGAAAGATCCTTTACGAATATAATGTATAATGTGTTGGCAAAAGAAGGGGAAATAGAACCGTATAAAGACGTTTATATATTTAATCCAATGGTTGTTTAATTCGTGTGTCGTACGTATTGCACAATATTTGAACGCCTGTTTGCACTACCCAGTTTCTTATCAACTTTGTTTGATAATAAATATTCATCGATAGGCAAAGGACGAAGAGACGATAGCAATGAAAATAGAATGAATGAGATGGAGAAATGATGGCAAAAGTGTAAAGCTAAATATTTCATCGGCTTGATGTACGTGTTGCATAGTTGAATAGCGCCTTTTGACTCTGCCACGTATCATCACCTTTTACATCATAATATAAATACCAGGCATTTGAGAATGAAAACTGCGATGCCAGCAACTACATTGCCGTAATATAATGAAATCGATGCGAATCATTTCACATATTCGTTGAATAGAATTTTATATATGTACTATATATGTATGTATGCGGAATCAAATGCTCCGATTTTCACCTATCGATTCGTGTGCGATGTGACGGAACACCAAAAACGGATTATAATGCAAGATAATTTCATCAATATTATTTTATATTACATTGAAAATGTAATTCGCTGCTAGAAACATGTACTTATTCCCTCCCAATCTATTCCCAAGTCGATTCGGGGCAAAACATCAACGTCAAAAAAAAAATAAGAACATATTTATAGATCACACATATCTTTGATTCAAATAAATGAAATATGAGTAGGTGACGTTATTAAAACATTTTACTTGACAACAAACCGCAAATTTCCATGTTGTCTTCAGAGAAATACGAAAAAATGTTTTTTTTTTTTTTTTTTTTTTTTTGCTGAAATTTCAAATAATTGGTTCTTGCATTAGATTTCCTTTGATTTTTCTTTTAATTTATTCAATATAAAAATGCAAATGCTTTTGCTTTACTTTAGAAAACTAAATGAACTCTTGAAATATTGTCCACAATCCATTATTATTTTGTTAGAGAGTTCAATGTCTTTATAAGAA